>JASSKH010000015.1:10938335-11202673 GCA_031763025.1 Macrocystis pyrifera
AGCCCTGCCCCCCCCCCCCCCTCTCCCACCCAACCTGTGTCTCTCCCTTGCCCCGCCCCTCCCCCCCCGGTTCCCTCTCGGTTCTCTCTCTGTCTCTCTCTCTCCGTCCTTCCTGACACACCTTTCTCCGGGAGGTGGTTGGCGTGCAAAAAGGCGCGTCCTGTCAGGAAACACAAACGCGTGTACAAACTTTGTTGAATTAGCTTATTCATTGCCACAAACACATGGTCACAACAACAAAAACAACAACAAAAAAGCTGTCAGCTTGTTCCAGGGCAAGCCGGGCTCAAGGGTTGCCCGGGCTTCTTCGACAAAATGGTTGAAAAATACCGTTATATCCCGAACTATAATGAACTTTTTAAGATCAATATTGAATCCAAACGGTCCCTGCATACTGGGACATAGCGGTACCCCGTACTTGGTCAAATCCGACCCCGAATCACACTATAACCCTAACGCCCGACGCCTGAGAATTTTCTCAGAAGGAACAGCGGAAACAAAATAAACCTATGCCCGCACTCGTAGGATCAATCATTATTTCGACCCTCGGCCGAGAAATATACCACCGGTTCCAGAATGGTTGCACTTTCAGTATAGACGGTAAACACTAACATTAACCACTCCACTACCGACCGCCTGTGAGTCGGCCCGACTCCAGTCACGAACAGCTTAGTATTTCATAGTCGGACCAATAGTTGGTCGCTCCCGGAGGTGACGACCATCCGACCTATTCACTCGCCCCATGTGCAGGACGGGTCGGTCAAAAAAATTGTGCAGGATGCGAGTCTTGTTGGCCAAGGCTGGCCTTTCGGCCGCCGGGATGTTTTCGGAAAAACGCCACCCAAACACGCGGCGGAGCCGCGTGTTTGCCCCTGCCGACCTCGTGCCCTCACAAGGGTTGGGGCGTTGGGGTTCGGGTTGAGTGGGTTAGGGTTAGGCCTGGGGCCGGTTGGTATGGGGCGACGTGCGCAAGGTTGAAATTGACAACACCCGCAAGTTGGGGAGCCAAGTTCACAACTGGGCAGAGCGAGATAACTTCCCAGGAACATTTCTTCGCTCTGTATATGCATGTACGCAAACGTACTGCGGCTATGTATAAATAGCCAAAAAATAACGTGGAGGTGGTGGGGGGGGGGTGGGAGGTGATATACCCCCGGGGTTTATAGTGCCCAGCTCCGCGGTCTATGGTGCCCAGCACCATGACTTTGATGCTGGGTTCAATTCCCAGGTTGCGATGTTTCTTTTTTTTTTGCATCCGACATTTTGACCGTTCGACGAGTTCTGACCGTTTACGGTTCGAGCTTCGCGCTCTCACGGCCTCCGGCGGCTCCTGCGCAGGGCTAACTATATTCCTGATTCCTGCACCTTGTGGGTGGGAGCAGGGTGCCAAAAGGGATCACATCCGGGGGGGATAAGGCCCGGGTGGGATCAGGAGAGCCAAGCAGGGGCCTGTTTTGTTTTCCAGCATTTTATGGAGAATATTCCGAGAAACTAATGTACCTACAAGATGGAGAACTCTACCGAAGTTATACGGGGACAAGTCCTGGAAATAACGGAAGCCCGACTTAGTGGTCTTTCATACTTGAAGGAAGGCTTATCGAATGCGGGATACAACGCTACATGTTTGGGCGGGCCCCCCTTGGCCTGGGGGGGGGAGGGGGGTGATTGGGCTGGTTTCGCTCGTCTGACATATATCGGCCAGTCGGGTGGCCATCAGCTAGCTTGAGGACCAACACCCCAACGGGTAGGGTGGACCGTAACTGGTCCGAGTCCGGCGGGAAGGCCTCATAGCCTTGGTTTTTGTTAGTAGGTGAGCGCGAGCAAGTCCCACACTACCGGGAGATATGACTTTCCCGGGTGGCTATCTCCACCGCACCTGCTCCTCTCGGGGGTCAGGTCGGGTCAACGTGCCCAACTGGGCTAAATTGACAAACGACACGAAATTTGGGAACGTGGAAGTGTGGTGAGCTTAAGCTTTATTTTTACCAATCCGCCGGAGGATTAGAAAAAAAAAAAAAAAAAAAAAAAAATCAGCTAGCTTCGCCAGCGGACTTGCCGATTAAAGGTATATAGTTGGCATACGGCACATACCGATTAGTCACGGTACTATTACGGGGGTCCATAGTTAATAGGACCAAATATTGTTAGTAAAAATAGGGAAGCATATAGGTTTTTGTGTGAACCGTAGGTCCTATTTACTATGGTCCCCCGTAATAGTCGGTAGTGGTATCCTGCCGACTCGCAGCTATAAAAACAACTCGAAAGAAGATCGCAACGAGGATCAACGCAGTGCCGACGATCAAGCACCTTGTCGAAGCTGCGCAAAGTCATGGACACTGCCGAGTAGTTCCAAGGCTGCGACAACGAGACTACAGGCACAGTGGAACCGAGAAAACGCCTCCGTGTCCTCTATCTTCTCGAACCCTCGCATTAACCGTTTAGAACCGCGGTCCCGATTTGGGGACAAACCAGTCTAATTCCAAGTCATTTGTCCCCAAAACGGGACTGCGGTACTAAAAGGGCGACCGGGGCACTGGCCCCAAGTTAGATTTCTCATTCGAAGGAAGGGATATCGACCCAGGCTATCGTAGGTTTCAGTTTCTGACAGAAGTGGTGAAAGCTGTGAATCGGCACGACTTAAGTCACCAATTAGTTATTAGTAAGTCGGCTTGACTTGCCGACTAAGGGCGTGTCTTATCTTAACCCCCCCCCCCCCAGAGAGCCTTAGAACGAACCGAATGGAATATTATTTGCCGCATGAATTGATGCTGATTGGTTGTGGGAAACGAATAGATTCAGTGCGGCCCGAGAAGAACAGTATACGTATCCAGGAAGAGGAAGAAGTGTTGCACGTCACACCACTTTTTTTCGTTTGAGAGGACCGAACGGCCCCTACCGAACGGGAACAAATAGCATATTATTTGATGTAGATGGACACCACCGAAGATGAACGTGGACACCAATTTGCCGTGGCATGTGCAAAAGATACCGTTCCTACTGATTCGGCTGGCGAGGCCCAGGATTCAGGATGGACCCGAACACGTTTTTTTTTACATGGGAACGGAACGAATGACCACGAGCAGCCTCGTTCCGTTCTGCTCGTTCCCATGTTCTTTGAAGGGAGTTAAGACACGCCCTAAAGCCAGTTGGTTGGCTAGCGGCACCTACTGATTGGTTATTAGGGCCGATCTTAACGAGGACTGTTTTTCAGTTTTCTTCAGTTTTTTTTCCAATATTTGTCGGTTTTTTCCTGTGTAGGAAAATGACGAAATTTCGGGAAAACCCTGCAAAAAAAAAAAAAAAAAAAACACACACACACACACACTTCCTCGTTGAGATCGATCGACCCTTTTTAGTCGTGAAATCCCGCCGACTCACAGCCCTAGAGAGGGTGTATTCCAAACGCGACCGATTTTTCAGCCTGAGATTTTTGTGAGGGTCTTTCGTGCTGGTAATGAGAGAGTGGGCACGGCTGCTGCGTGTAGTGTACCAGGTATACGTGTATACCGCGGCTGTACTGCCGAGGTACATACACAGCAGTAGTACTGGGAGTACTGGCAAGTACACTGGTAGTCACTATCAGTACCTGGTACAGCTGTAGTTGGTACTTCACACTATTAATAGTCTGCTGTGAAAGCTTTTCGTCGTGCTTCCCCGCCGTGAGCTGCGACGCAAAGCAACACAGCAGTGCTGGAGCACTTGTACAGCAGCCGCAGCAGCAGACCATATTGCAGCACAGCAACACAGCAGCAGCGGCACAGCAGTTTAGGGGCACAGCGGCAGCACACAGCACATCTTCAAAAGTAGAAAAATAGAAGGCAGCTGAAAAATAGAGGGACTACACCAAGGACGACGGCAGCGACAGCAGCAGCAGCACGGCACGCTGACAAGATAACCACTATTACCTTCCCGAGAAAATCCCCAGCAACTTCGCGGCGACAACAACCTTCTGCACGCCCTCACCCACCCACTTTCCCGACCACCCGCCTCTAGCTGAGGCAGCTCAATCAAGTATCACTGTAAGTGGAATTGCCTCGCTTCTACGTACAGGTGGAGGATGGCGTACCTGGTGAAGCGTTGGAGCAGCAGCCTTGCCTCGAAAAAGGATGAACCTATCTCCCCCTCCTTTGTGAGACAGCTTCTAAGCACAGCTTTGATCCTTCGATACGGTACTCGTACGGGCGTGCTGGCTTCCCGTGCTCCTGTCCCTGCTGTCGAGGCTGATAATTCGTGGGGTAAGGTGCCTCCCTCTTTTGTTCCTTCTGCTTCTGGTGCCTCTGCTCCAAATATATGCTCTATGCGGGGTAATAAGAAGCGGCAGGCCTCTTTCTTTGTTGGAAACCCCGTTTCAAGATTGGAATCTTTCGGTGGTAGTGTGTGTTTTGGTTGCAGCTCGACGATGTTAACTGCTACGCGCCCACGTGTTCATCAGCGCGTGGTGCTCGCAACAACGCGACATGAACACGCGGACGTACCTTTAGGAGGACGGGGCCACTGTTATCGTTGCCCTGTGAGTTATCACCGCAGGCGGGGTAGATGGGCGGGTGAACTTACGTATCTGTGGTGCAGAAACAGTAGTACCACGTAGTCTCCCTTTTTGGCACTGGGCGGCATTCTTGTTTCTTTATTTTTTCTTGGGGCTAAAATAAGTGTTCTGCGCTGAACACTCGCGAGAAAAAACGCCTTTATATTTTTTTCGCGCTTCGCGCGAAAAATCGATATATAAATATGGACCCCTACCTATGATCGCTGATATTGTGTAGCCCTTGCGTGTGATTGAGACTTCGGTTTCACTGTCCTATACGCTCATCTGGCGTGGACCGCATAATTTTTTGAACCAATTGCCAGATAATTCTGATGCCGGAGGTGGCGACGCTGCAGGTGGAACCAGAGCAGGCACCGAGTGGATCGGTCTCGCCCTTGGTCTGGACGACAAAGTCGCGGGTTTAATGCGACCAGACGACAGGGATATACTGGTGAGCGGCGGGTGTAGATGCTTGTATTACTATCGAAACGACATGTAGAGGCTTGTTCACTTCGGTGCGTGTGTTGGCAGCCTGCTCGCGGTTACGAATCGTGCGAAGGCAAGGGGAGTACTCTTTGGCAGGGAGATGGCTAGCTAGTTTTCTTGGAAAAATAGATAGCGGTACTAATTTATAGTAATATAACTTCTATAATGTGATATGTAAACTGGGTCAAATGCGCGTACCTTTCGGATGTACAAGATTGGCTGCTCACTAAAATCGGCGGGAACGCTTCGAAGTCGTTTTCGGGCCACAAACAATCACCGCTGTTGCGGCAACACTATTCTTGCCTTCTGGTTGCGTCATATATTCTTAGCTACCGCCGGTATCTTTGCACCCTCTTCGTCTTTTCCACCAACAGGAAGATAGCCAGCCAACTACAAAGCTATGCTTCGGTGTCTGCGAAACGCGCATGACTCCCGATCATGAAAATCGCCGCGGGGTCGTCAGGGGGATGATGCAGCAAGCACCGCCCAAACGTTTAAGCACTGCCGTGGCCACGCCTCGAATGTTTACTCCCAACCCCTCAATGCGGGATTCGTTGGCGGCACCCATCGTCGCGGCCGGGACGGTCGGGGCAGGGGTGGAGATGTGAATCCTCGCCTTGTGGGTAGATATCGCCAGGGGGGGGTGGGCGGAGGGAATGGCGGTCGTACACTGATGGAGAATTCCGGAAGTTTTGCCAGGAATGCGCACAACGCAAGGGTGGATGGTCTCAGATCGACCCTGGACCCATTTTTGGACGAGCAAGGACGTATCGTGCCTGCTGACCCTCGCCCAGGGAAGGAAAACGAACGCAGAGGAAAATTGAGTTTTCTCCTTGCAAGTTCCCATTGGTCCGTGGGTCGTACGAGGAATTTAAGTATGGCTGTCGTGGTCGCAGAGGCGATTGTCTTTAGTTGCCACTGACGTTAAACATGGACTAACGTGCAGGGTTTAGTGTAGCCCTGGCTGCTGCTGAAAATACGTTTTTCGATTGAAATCGTCTACTTCTTAAGGAACGTCTCGGCGTTTTCCGTGTATTGCAATATGTTTTCTTGGAGAAGGCCGAGGGCGACGTAGATCTGCGTTGTATGTGTTGTTTAAAATGCAGTGAACTTCGTCATTATATCACCAGACAACTCTCCATGTATCCGTGTTTAACATAGTGGTATATTTTACGAGATACCACTTCCTTCGGACACGTTGCGGTGAGTATCTCATGGATGTGTGATCGTTCTGTGTCGTCCGAGATAAAATTCTAGAGCAGCTATTAATAGCTGCAGTCGTACATAATGTTTTTTCTTGTTTTTCGTTGCCTATATTTGTGACGACACCCCCACAACCCTTCACCTGCATCAAATAAATCTGCACTGCCAGTCTATGTGGAAAGTACCAGGTAATCCAACGTGAAAAATCGTTTTGCAATCGGATTTTATCTCGAGCGGATATGCACTATTACTTGAAGTCGACTTTGACGTTAAACAACAGAATCTTGCCCTCTATATACCAGAACACAGGTAAAGTAAAGGAGCCCACTGTAAAAGTAAAAGACAGGAAAATAAGAAGTTTGACAGCGGTTGTACTGAAGTCAGTATAGAACGTAACTTTCCCGAATAAGAAATTCGGGCGAGACCAGTATTCCTGCTTCTTTTTTTTCCTCACTATTATCAAGTGTTTTGTAGTGTACTTCGCCCAAGAAAAACGTTTACATAGCCAAAAACGCCCGTTATAAAGATTTTGTGCAAATATCGCTGAACCTACCTAGAGGTTATTTTATTTTTTTGTCAGGGGGGGGGCTAACATCGCTCAGGCTTGAAGGGTTCGTTTCTTAGGGCGAAGCTTGGAGAGGGCCAGATGGCTGTAAATCGTAGATGGTGCATTTGTGTGCGTTGTGTCGTTAAATTCTGTGAGTTTTGATAAATTCAATATTTGTGTTGTAAACGAGTCGAATAAAATGAGAATCCCGGTACACAAGAGTTCGGTGAATCGTGTTTGGTCGTTACTTATCACGACATCCTTTCATTCTATAGAGTTGTCAGTAGGTCGCTGATGTCGCACTTATTACGTTTAAATCTGTGAGGTTGCCTACTTTGACCGCACCGCCTCTACAACACCTTACCTTCAACAAAACACCCACCCAACCACTTCATTCGAATAGTGCCAAAGATTGAAACGTAAAAAACCGCTTGTCAATCGGACCTTATCTCGAAGAGCTACCTACCATTACTTGAAATCGACTTATATCGTTGTGAACGTTTTTTCTGCTCTTCTGTCATGACACCATGATGAACACAAGGGAAACAGAGTACTTGTACTGTACAGATAGGTATTTTTACACATTATATACACGAGGAGTAAAAAAGAGATATTATACGACAATAAGAAAATTCGAGATCCTTTGTACTGTTATTATCTGTGGAATACATTTTCAATAATAAGAAATCCAACCTGGGCCGGCATTCTTGTTTCTTATTTTTTCTTGGGCCTAATAAGTGTTCTGCGCTGAACACTCGCGAGAAAAAAAACGCCTTTATATTTTTTTCGCGCTTCGCGCGAAAAATCGATATATAAATATGGACCCCTACCTATGGTCGCTGAGCCCCCTTTTTTTCTCAAAAAGGATCTCAGAACTTGACGTGTTCTCCTTAATGTTTAATATTTCATGTGCAGCACACTATCTGTTCATGTTCAGGGTGCTTATACGACGTACAGCGGGTATTACGGGGGTCCATAGATTCCGGCGTCCCGGTAGCTTGGTAGGTGGTCCGCGAGCCTGTCAAGATCAATTTCGTGAGTTCGAGTCTCACCGAGTGCATGCTCATAGGGACTTTTTCTTGCATAAAAAATTGATAAGCGGAAAGCGCGAAAGCGTGAGTTGGCTACATTCGATGAAAATCGACGAGCAGTGGGAATGCTGAACCCTATGCGCGATAAAAACTAAAGGCACGTACCGGGGGGGAGAAGGGACGACACCTGTGACCACGGCTTGTCCAGAAGATCTTCGAGGGTAAAACCTCGTACGAGTGGGCTGGAAAGTAAAAGTGATGATTAAAAAAAAAAAAAAAAATAGTTAACAGGACCTATGGTGTACACAAAAAAAACTATATATTTTCCTATTTTTACCAACAAAATCTGGTCCCGTTAACTATGGACCCCCGTAATATCACAAGCACAAGAAAATATTTGTCAGGAGTCACATTTTTTTTTTCTTTTTTTTAATCATCACTTAGTTTCTTATGAAATCATCACTTATACTTTTACTTTCCAATATTAATAAGAGGTTTTACCTTCAACGTTCTTCTAGACAAGCGGTGGTCAGGTGTCGTCCCTTCTTCCCCCCGGTACGTGCTTTCATTTTTTGTCGCGCATAGAGTTCAGCATGCCCTCTGCTCGTCGATTTTCATCGAATGTGGCTTTCCGCTAATCATTTTTTTATGCAAGAAAAAAAGGTTTGTGTACGAGCATGCACTCGGTGAGACTCAAACACACGAAAAAAAATGATCTTGATAGGCACGCGAACCACCTACCAGGCCACCGGGGACATATAACAATCTAGCTGCTGTAACTACATCTCTAAGTGGTTTCTTAATTAAAAGTATTGATCGTCGCTGGTGTCCTGCGGTGTACCACAGTATTTCTTCTGGTCCTTTTACGCGAACCCGAAGAAGGCGTGACTCGACCGTGGTCTCGGTGTAACCGCTCTCGTCAGCATACGAGCGGCGTGTTTAAACACCGGGACCAGATCTTGCTGGGTCACGGGGTACCAGGGCTGTCCGCTCCCACAGGATGCATCTGGGTCTCAGTATGTGTGGGCACGTGGCTGGTGCGCTCCGCTCGCCGGGATGGCAAATATTTCAGGGACCGTGTTGTCGTGCATTTCATGCTGGCGCCTTTTCTCTCTACGAGTTAAGCTGGCACGTACTACACGGCGACACAGATCCGAGTATTTATAACTCCCTCCCTTCTAAAGTTCAACAAGAAGAGTTTTTCATAAGGGTCGGACAAGCCACGATCTATCTGATCTTTCTTACAGAACATCTAAATTCTAACCTGTCGTCATGAGACGCTGCGTAGGACCTGCATAGTAATAGTACAAAAATCCAACCCATAAGGAAAAATGTCCCATGTATCATGCAGACAACATCGCTCCCACCCGGCAACATGATGATGAGCTATATAGACTAATCACCGGTACGTACGTACAAAATAAGGCCGTTCGTACTGAAACCACAGGGAAATCGTCTTATCCACTCCCGCCGAAAAAAAAACACTTTGAACGTGCTCCACACTGTACGGATCGCGCCCGGACCTCGGCCAACCAATGTGTCCGACCGGGCTTCCCGTGTCGACTACTTACTAATACTTTAACCCTTTAGTGCCGCAGTCCCGATGTTGGGGACAAACCAGTCTAATTCCAAGTGATATGTCCCCAAAACGGGACTGACTGCGGTACTAGAAGGGGTTAAGTACGTAGCGTTTCGCCAAAAAAGTGCTCGCGCGAAGAAATATTTTCGAAAAGGCACGAAAATAAAAAAAAAAGTCACAAGCATATAATATACTATCAATATTCGGGTACATATCAGGAATCTAATATCGGGCCTGTGGGATATCTTGATCACGACGAAGATGGAAGCGGGCGTCCTGTCCGGTACGTGGAGTGTTCCCGTGTTGCAACGCCCACGCGTTCGACCTCTTCGAAAGAGAAAAGAGCACTGCACAGCAGAACCAACAGTAGTACCCCCCGCTCGGTAGTATCCTCACGTCTCCTGAAGAATGGAGTTCGCACGTGTGCTCTCGTATGGGAAAAACAAAAGACAGGAAACGGATACGGACGTTAAGGCAGCGTAGCAGACAACCCGTTAAAGGAATACTGACACTCTGCAGTTTTGGTGGGTAAAACTGACGACGGCCAACAATATATCGACCGTCTCGTTTGCTCCTGGCATACTGGCCTCGAGAGCTTATTAACCGCTTGTGCTAGTCTGCATTATAATCTACGTTGCGCGGAGACGGCGACGCACCCGTTGGGGATGGAAGGGTGATGAAGTACACGCATGGCCTTTGCCGTCGACGGCCCACATGGTATATATATATATATATATGTATCCGTCTCCCCTCTATTGTTGTGGAGGCGTTACTGTTGTTTCTTGAACTAAAACCCATTCGCCGCCAACCCTCTCTGAATAACTTGTCTGAGAGCAGATTGAGGACGAGCTTCAAGCCCTCGCACGTGGCGGGGTTTTCCGCCGACGACCCTTGGCGACACGGTCCTTGGTGAAGCAAAAGCCACACACAGCAAGGTGCAACTGAAAGCTTCTCACCCCTCACGTTTGAGCAGCGCTCTATACCACACCCAGACGTCGGCTCTGAGAAACTTGCACGTGCTTAATTACTACAGTCAGCAACCCCATGGCCTCTTGCAGACTCATATAGTACGAGGTAGGCACAAACGAATTGGGTAAGGCATATGCCTTATAAGGCATGGCTTACCGAGCAGTTCCGCAGTGGAGGAGCCCCTGTCAATCACGAAATTATTTGGCCTGTACGTGCTACAAGTAGGGTGCACCTACCAGCCACGAGCTTTCCTAGGCAGCGGCGGGTGACGAGTGTGTAAGCCACGGCCGCGAGTGCGTGGGTGTGGCGCTCTTGGGTTGGGATGGGCTCGGATGAATAAGCCGAGGGAACCAAAAATCAGAGGGGGGGATACGTACCCGTACTTTTAGTAGCAAAGAGAAAACTAGAAGAGTACCTGGCAAACCGTCTCCCCCTCACCCCGGTACACAAAATGCATGGGGGTACATTCTTAACACATCGAAGGTGCAGGTATAGCTACGGTTAACACACATCGGACGCCGGTCACACCAACGACCCGTACACACCGCAACGCAGCCCAAAGGGGATCGGGGGGTGGGGGGTTGCCGGGGTGGTGCGCTCCGCTGGACTGACTCTCGCCGACTAACGTCAGTCATTGACGGCGCGCTCTCTCACCCGCCCTCTCTCGTTGCGCCCGCAAGCGGTTCCCCCCATGTGGACGACGGGGCGCAAGTGCCTCGGAGAGGCCCCACGTAGACCGCTACCGCCACCATTGCTTCTGCCGGCAGCGATACGACGTGTGCTACAATACATATGTAGAGGTAGCACATTTCCGCCAAAAAGTATTTCTGAACGACATGGCCCCTTATCCCTTGTTAGTACCGCAGTCCCGTTTGGGGGAAAAATCACTTGGAATTAGACTGGTTTGTCCCCAAATCGGGGACTGCGGTACTAAAAAATCGTCGGGATGACAATTTTGTTTCGAAAAATGACTTTTGGTATACTTGGGCCATGCGATCATCCATCTTGATGCAATTTGAGTTTTGATTGAAGTCAGTGTTCGGGTCGACTTACTAATATGATGGAGGTTCCTCAAATCAGGAGCCTCAGAAAAAAAAAAAAAAAAAACCGAACCTCTGCTGGAGCATACGTCACACCGTCACTCCCACCAGACCACCAGGCTTCAAGTCTTGCCCCGGTCCACCGTCGACCCCTCCCCGGTCCTGCTTCGGCCAAGGCTGGGTGCGTCGGGTCGGGTCGCCGCCTGCTGTTTGCTACTGCTTTCGATTGAGCGAGGGTGCTATCGGTGGTACAAGGGTAGCTTCAATCTAATGTTTGCCCCCTACATCTCACTTTAGATGCCATTCTGTCCCTGAATATTAATATCGTTTTGATTGAATAATAGTATACAGTATATCCTAATATTCAGGGACAGGGTGGTACTTGGTGTGACGGAGGACCATAGTAAATAGGACCTACGTTACACACAAAAACCTACACATTTCCCTATTTTTTACGAACAAAATATGGTCCTATTTACTATGGTCCTCCGTAATAGTGCGGTATCATACCGCACTCACCGTGACAAACTCTGTCACGGTGTGGGTGGTGGCCTACTCGGTGTTGAGCTCCTCACGTACGGATCTCGAGCAGCTCATCGTCTCGCCCGTAGCCCACCGACATCTCTAGACGCTACTCTTAGTCGTGAAGAACAAAAAATACCACTGGTAAACTTGCCATGAGTAACCGATCTACTATTACGAGGGACCATAGTTAGTAGGACCTAATGTTGCTAGTAAAAATAGGTAAATGTATAGGTTTTTATGTAGACCATAGGTCCTATTAACTACGGACCCCCGTAATAATAGTATTACGAGCATCTCACTTGAGGAGCACATCAACCGGCCATAAACCTTTTTTTAAGCAAAAACGTAGTTCCTTTATCGCGGCATTGTTTTAGAAATTGGGAATGGTGGGTGCGGTAGTACCGTTACGATCCTAGGTAAAAAATAAAAATAAAAACGGTTTCATCGTGCAAGGCCGACTATTACGGGGGTCCATAGTTAACGGGACCAAATTTTGTCAGCAAAAATAGGTAAATATATAGTTTTTTATGTATACCATAGGTCCTATTAACTATGGACCCCCGTAATAGTCAGCCTGTGCTTGAAATTCGAGTGGACTCGAAAGGAGCGAAGTGGGGCCTAATCGACAATCAAATAAACGTGAGTCGGTTACGGTAAAAAAAAAACGATTAAAGCAAACTATATAAAAATTAAAAGTCGGCCTGCTTGAATTTAGAGTGCTAAATCGAAACAAAGCGAAGCGAGCCCCAAACCACCCACCCCCCCCGCTGGCCAAAAGGGCCACATCATTTTTTATTTTTCTCTTCCCCTTTGCTATCCTTGCCCTTCTTCTCTCTCTCCCATCTAGCCCTAACTCAGGTCCGGGGTCACATAGAAGAGCATCCCCCCCCCCTCCCAACTAACGGTTCGAGCCTTCTTTTTTATCGCGGCAAGAATTCAGCAAATTTTCTGCCCTCGTCGACACGCGTTTCATTCCGCCTACAGACGCTTCGCGCTCTCAACAGTTGATTCCGTGTTTTGTTTTACTTTTGAAATTTGAGAAATAATCAACCAGCAGGGTGGGCTTCGGAACTCCGGCAAATCAACTTCAGCAGCATTTGAGAGTACAACGCTGAAGCCATCGGGCCGACTGGGGTTTAAATGTAGCCGGTAAAATTAGACAATAATTCATCTGTTAAAGATATTCGTGATCATTTTGCAATTTTGACGCCGGTTTTCACACCTTGATGATGAAGTCAAATCGAATGAATCGGAAGCGATTCACAGCCTTACCGTACTGTACCAATCTGTCCCGAAAATATGAGAACATTTTGGTTCAACAATTCGTGAAAAAAAAAAAAAAAAAGTTATATTATGGGACAGAGAGGTAGTTGCCTGCGGCATTTTGCATTCCTCCTTTTCTCGCATTGCCTCGCACTGCCTGCCTTCTGTTTGCTATTAATTTTAAAAAGCGTACCTCTCGTATCTTCAATCGTGTTTTTTTCTTCGCGTCTCCCTCCGCAACTCTCTTTTTAATATGCGGTTAATCGGACCCCCAAAACGCTTCAAAGGCCCCACTCAAGGAACATTAGCCGCCCTCCTCATCCTTTCGAACTTGCAACGCACGCCCAGGTGGAGGTGTACCTTTTTTTTTCCGAGGTTCCTCGCTCGACGCGCTCTACACTGTTACCACACAAGTCAAAACCCTGATCTTCGAAAAAAAAAAACTGAAAGTGCCATGGTTGATGAACAATCCCATCGTCTACTGTAGGCAGGTGTACCAATACTAGATAGTATCGCAAAGAAGAGAAAAAAAAAAACAAAACGAAACAAAAAAGCGTTCCGACGATTTTGGGGCTAAGTAAGGAGCCTCCCGTTAATCCCGAAAACATATTTTCGCGAAAAACCTGTCATGATACCCCCATAAAGCAGCACCCACGTTAAAAAAACTCTGCACACAGGCCCACGCAAGAGTTGGTCGCCATGTACTCATCCTTTCGGAGTTGCCCGTAACTCTTTCTGCATGCGGTTAATAAGGCTCAAGTGCTTGAAAGGCCCCACGCAAGAGTTGGCCACGTTCGCACCAGACACGGCGACTGCCGGCACGCCCACGCCGGGAAACACGCAGTCCCCGCAGGAGTAAAAGTTGCGGAGGGGGATGTCCACCGGGGTCGGGAAAGCGCTGGCCCCTCCCTCGAACGCCGGCCCGTACGTACCGTAGCTGTGTGAGAGAGAGAGCATAAGGTACCGATCACAAGGCGTGGACAGGGAAGAGAAAAAGAGGGAGGGGCGAGGGAGTAGTCGAGGAGGGAGGACGGGGAAAGCAAAGAGGGGGGGGGGGGGGGGGGGGGGGGGAGAACGGGTGGGGGAGAGGGGGGGCGGGGAGGAGATGGCGGGGGGGGGGGGGGGGGGGGGGGCGCAGGGAAGGGAGAGAGGGGGGGGGGGGGGGGGGGGGGGGGGGGGGGGGGGGGGGGGAGGTGGGTGGGGGTACTCATTTGTTGCTCGCCTTAGTATTTTTGACCATTGACCACGCATCCCTTTCGAGACGGAGAGAGGGGGGGGGGAGGGGAGGTCAGGAGGAAATGGAGGGGTCGATGAAAGAGGAGGGGGGTCGGGGAGGGGAGTCGAGGAAGGGGAGGCGGGACGGTCAGTATTTTGCATGCTTGTGCGCGTCAGACGGAGTGAATGACATGCCACCCAAGCAGCAGCACACCCTAGCACCCTATCCCATCCCCCTGACCTACAGGATCTCAGCACTCCAAGAGAGCGAACCGCACCAATTTCCTGCCAAATAAAATGCAGATCAATAAAAAAAAAAAACACATTAAACAAAAATAAGACTTCACTATCCGAGCCATACCTGGACCAAAATACGTTTCTGAGGCCAGAAAACCACTCGCGCGCTCGCTCGCTCGTTCGGTGCGTGTGGGCACAAAGAGGAAGCGTTTCGCGAGGAAATTTGTTTTCGTTTTTTTCTGCTTCGATTTTGTTCGTCGTCGCAGAAGAAACCATATTACGGCTGCGTGATTTCCCATGCCCGGCTCCTTCCATGTATTTATTACACCCACCTAAAGTTATACGTGGGTTTTTCGGGTGAGGTGTATACCGTATCACACTGGGTGATACGCTAACACACACCCTGGGACGAACTTCAGAGCCGGTTTCCTCCCAAACATGCCTTAAGGGGGGCACACACAAAACGAAAATGGTGGTTTTGGATAGGTTTCGTCGAGGAGGTTGCATATATAGACGCATCGCTCGCTCGTCGTACTCGGTACGCCCTCCCCGTTGCCAACAAACCCAGCTTTGAAAATCGTCCGAGAGCGCGTGTTATCTTGCGTGCCATACACGGTGGCTCGTCAATCGCGGATTTCTGAGGGGGGAAAATTTGAGCGCACCATAACGGTAGCATTCTTACGGGGGGAAGCAGTAATCAGAACCGCGTCGGACGTAAAAAAACACGTGTCCCCCTGTGTCTTACACTCAATATTTGGTCCTGATTATCGTTTTGTTCCCGCAAAACAACGGCGGGAGAACAGCGAGGTACATCTGTTTTTTTTTTTCGTAGTTTTTTTTTGGTCGTTGGCAAACATCGCTCGCTTCACGCTTGGGCTTCTCGTGGTCTGGATTTTCTGGTGCTTTCATCCTGTTTATTTTAGTTTTTTTATTGACTCTCACGCCGTATATATACGCAGCATCGTCAGATGGCGAATGAAAAAAATAATGATAGATGAACCGTCTCGGTATGTTGGAGAGGGGGGGGCAAAAACACCGACGACAAAAAAAAGGAGACGATTAACAGCAATGGGCAACTGCGTGATTGTGAGATGATATCTGGTTCTGTTTCGCCCCAGCAGGGTATTTCCCAAATTACGCCGCATGTGAAACCGTCGTGAAATGATATTCGAACAGACCTGCCGCATGATACAAGTGAGTGGCAATCAATCAGCACATCAGAGCAACGATGGCATGAAGTGAGAAGCATTATTTTTGGCATAGACACGACTGAGCAGCGTCATTCATGGCACATCGACCTTCGCATCCACCATGGACTGGCGGCACAGTTGCGTCGTATTCCAACCGGATACGCAATACGCAGGCAGCTCCGCGACGCTTCCAGCCTGTTTCGAGTAATTGGTCTCCGGGGGTTAAAAATCAAAGGAGACGTAGGCACGGGTACAACATGACCCTACCCGAAATTCTGGGCGGGCCCACACTGCTCGTAGACGGTTCGTGTCCTCAACGATGCCGTTGGTCTGGTCACACTTGTTGCTCACCTTCGTCTGTTGAAGCGCTCGTGAGTGAGGGGGGACCCGACGAGGACGGTCTTCGCCCTCTCCCGGACGTCCGGGACGATGCGCTCGACGGCCTGCCAGGGGACGTGGTGGGTGTGTGTGTTTAGTGTTTGTGTTGCCTGCCAGCGCACGAAAAACAACAACAGCTACGACAAACCACGTCCACGAAAACACAGCGACAACGACCTCGACTGCGATACTATAACAACGAACAGCAACGCTTGACAGTGCAACAACACTGCAGCACCAAGCAGCACAGCGGGATGGCAAACGACGCAACCACTAACCATATGGCAGTCGCTATCGACACCGACGACGAAACCAACACTCCCCCCCCCGGATAACAGCAGCACCAGCACTAGTCACCGCCACCACAATCGTCATCAACAGCATCGATAAGGACACAGCCACCACCACCGTACCGCAAACCAGCACTACTACCACCACCACCACCACCACCACCACCACCACCACCACCAGCAACAACAACCACAATAACAGCAAGACGGCACGCATATTATCGCGAAACCCCAAAAACCACCCGCTTTTCCACAGAGCACCGTCACACCACACCACCTCGTCAGACCAAACCCAAGCCCACTTCCCAAATGCCTTCCACCCTCCGCTCAATGAACTCTTTTTCATGAAACGGGGGACATACTATTATGGGGGTCCATAGTTAATGGGACCAATTTTTGTTAGTAAACATAGGAAAATGTGTAGGTTTTTATGTATACCATAGGTCCTATTAACTATGGACCCCCGTAATAGTAATAACTGTAGTATTCAGGGCCCACGATGGGCCCAAACACCATATGCTCCCGTAGGTTCACACACCCATGACTATTCCTGAACAAAATAGCCCCCCGCAATGCTGCAAAAAAATGATATTTTTTCTATGTTGTTTTCCATCCCATCTATTATCTCTGCCTTTTTTTGTCCTCTCTCTCCATCCATGTGGGCAGCAGAGGAGATCCGGGGTCACGTAGCGAGGTCTTGTCCCCCCCTCACCACCACGGTTCGCGCCTTGCGTTTTTTATCGCGAGAAGACCTGCAGCCCTTTCTTCTTTAGCCGACGCGCGTCGGCTGCAAGCATTAACCCTTTAACTACGAATAGCACGGGGGCTCACAACAATCAGAACTCAGAACCCACAGCGTATCCAAAAAAACACTAGGGTCGGGTCGAGTCGGGTCCGGTCGGGTCGGGTAAAAGGCTGACCCGACACAACCTGCGAAACGTTTGAAAATCTCCTGACCTGGCCCGACGCGACCCGACCCGACCCGACCCGAACCGACCCGACCCCACCCCACTCAACCCAACCCAACCCAACCCAACCCAACCCAACCCAACCCAACCCAACCCAACCCAACCCAACCCCAACCCGAGATTTTGTTCTTTTATTTCCGGATGCAACCCGCCGGTGGGTCATGACCCGTCAAGAGGTCTGCCAAAACCGTGCTCGCATTTGTTCAGGGGTTAACCCTGAAAACCATAAACGCACTAACCCCATACATAATGTGTGTTCTTAGTAACGGGGCGAACATAGAAATAGAACCAGATAGAATGTGAAAACGATTCATGATTGTTGGGTCCATCGTGGGAAATCATTAGACGCGCTACAAATATCAGTACTGTGTGTTTCTTGCGCTATCGATGATGCCGCGTCGGCTTCGAAAGTGTCAGCCGTTCGCCTTGAACGCCCTGCATTACCGGGTACTGTGCCTACCGTGCCTACTGTGCCTACTGTACTTGTGCCTACTGCATCTGCTGGGCCTATTGTACCTACTGCATCTACTGTGCCTACTGTCAATAAAGTTCTCGAGTACCTAACACGACAAGCTCTACCATTACACCTCACCAATAAACCGACTTTGAGACACAAAACTGCACGCACAACCCACAGTCTGGGCACGAATGGGATTTGCAACGGGGCACAAACCAGGGTCGCACAGAGGCACAAAAGCGATTCGCAAATAGGCGCAAATGGGATTGCAAATAGGCACAAAAGCGATTGAAAATCGCTGCCGTACACAGCGTCCGGTAGGTGGAGTTCCTCGGCTTAGGTCCTGCGATAGTCAGAAAATACTGAGCTCGTCAGGCGACACCTCCCCCTCCCCTCCACTCACCTCCCAAAGAGCTTTCGCCCTCTCCTCTTTAAGGTCCTTGTACTCCTGGCCCCTCCTGTCCAAACCAGCCCACAGCTCGTACGGCTCGTTGGCTTCGAGGCAAGCAACACCACAGAAGCGGCATCGCGCAGGTCAAGGAGGAGGCGTTGGCGGTGGTGGTGGTGGTGGTGGTGGTGGTGGTGGTGGTGGTGGTGGTGGTGGTGGTGGTGGGGGGAGGTACTCCTGTCATGCCTGGCCGTAGTCGTGTGACCATGGACCCTCGAGTCCCTACAATGTCGGGACGGAATGACCGTAGACCCCCGCACCCCCTACAGTGTCGGGACGGAACACGTCGGGTTTCCGCGGACCAGGCAGGCATTGCTCCTTGCACCAAGCGCGAACCGCCCACGGGGGTTCGGCGAGTCGCGCGAAGTGCGAACTGCATCGTACAAAGAATTGCTTGGTCTGCAGGCGGACTTCGGCACCCTTGTGCGTTCTTTCTTTGTTGACGATGAAAGCGTCGATTTCATTGGTCTTTTTTTCTGGTGTGTGGGGGGGGGGGGGGGGGGGGGGGGGGAGGGGGTGGAGAATGTACTCGATATCATGCGTGGCCTTAGTCGTAAGACCATAGACCCTCGCATCCTTACAATGCCGGACGGAGCACGTGTGTGTGTGGGGGGGGGGTATCCATTTGTTGCTTGCCTTGTTCATTTGACCACGCATCCCTTTCGAGAATGAAGCACCGTTCCTAGCACCGTTCCTACTCCTAAAAGAGACACCTCCAACAGTTCGGCGCTCACTACGTTTTTCCTCGTGTCTTACACGATGAATGGTTTTCGCATACCTTCCTTTTTCGGTGCTGGAGGCAGCGGGGGCTATTGTTCCCGTCTATCACTGCAACCAATTCTTTCGACGGGACAATGCTTGGAATTATTAGAGTCGGAATAATTTCCGGTGACGTCATCACCACTCGGAATTACTACAGTACACTTATAATAGGAGCGTTTATACATAGATATAAAGACCCAGCGTCCCCTATATTTCCGCCGAGAGCTTGATGCAGTACCGGTATCACGGGGGTCCATAGTTAATAGGACCTATGGTTTACATAAACACCTACATATTTACCTATTTTTGCTAACAATATTTGGTCCTGTTTACTACGGTCCCCCGCAATAGTGACTAACCTCACGCTGTTGGTGCAATTTTACTTGAAATTAGAGTCTGTTCGCTTCTGTCGTCCATTCTGGTCATTTTTTGTTTTACGCCTGGTACACTTTTTCGATTCTGCTTTTACGCCCTCTTCACTTTCGTCTATTACGGGGGGTCCATAGTTAACGGGACCAAATTTTGATAGTAAAAATATGTAAATATATAGGTTTTTATGTATACCATAGGTCCTGTTAACTATGTACCCCCCGTAATAGCTGTCTCTGTTGTGCTACCAAAAAAAGCCCAATTAAGCTGAAATGCTTGAAAGGCCAAGAAAAGCCCACTAACGCTACTCGATGCTCTTTCAAAACAGCCCAACGGTGCCGAGCGGTGCGCCAGCGCAATGGGCGTACGTGTAGAGCACCTGGTAGAGAAACGGGTCTACGGAGAGGTCTCGCAACAGGTCCGTGAAAAGGTACATCCTAACGTGCAAAGTGTTGAGAGAAACAGGTCTACCGAGAGGTGAGGTCTAGCAACACGTCTACGAAAAGGTCCATCCTTGCGTCTACAAACAGGTCAACCAACAGATCAACCAACACGTCGACCACTACGCCTACCGCCCCTTCCATCAATAGGCCAATCAATAAGCCTACTGTCACGTCTATCAATAAGCCTATCAACAGGCCAATCGTGAGGTCGATCAATAGGTCCACTGACAGGTCAATCTACAGGTCAACCAGTAGGCCTATCATCACGTCTATCAATATGTCCGTCAACAGGCCTATCATTGGGCTGACCAATAGCTCTTTCAAAGGCTACCATGAGGTCCATTAATATGCACATCAACAGGCCTATCGCTAGGTCTTTCAACAAGTATTTCAACAGCTACCATCAGGTCTATCAATACGTCTATCAAACAGGCCTATCAATAGGTCGACCACCGGCTCTTTCAACAGGCTTACCAACAGGTCTACCGACAGATCTACTGACCGATCTATCAACAGATCTATCAACAGATCTATCAACAGATCTATCAACAGATCTATCAACAGATCTATCAACATATTTATCAACAGGTCTACCAACAGATCTATCAACAGGTCTATCAACAGATCTATCGACATAACTATCAACAGATCTACCAACAAGATCTACCAACAAGATCTACCAACAAGATCTATCAACAGACCTATCAACAGATACATCAACAGGTCTATCAACGTCCACTCGTACCCGAGTGACCTGAGGGAATGGCTTGTAAACCCATCGTCATTTCACGCGCAGGCTGGAGTCCTGCCGACGACGCCACCCCTCGAGGAGGCAATAAATACCTCACTGGGCCATGACACTGGTAAAACGTTCCACCAACTATCCACCCAAAACACACCACCAGGTAACCCTTGTCACATCCAGGGGTTTCACCTGCGGCGTAGGCGTGTATGATGTGGTGGCCGGGGGGTGCGAGAGAAGGGTCCAGCAGGGTGGGAAGCGACACCGCGATCATGTTCTGCTCCCCAAGGGTGTCGTTCCAACGGTTCACGACGGTGTAGTGGGGCTGGACGTAGAGAGGGAGCGACGGCAAAGCAAACAACAAGAAACAAAATGGGCCACGAAACAAAATAGTGCGGCCAGACGCGGAATACGAGAGAGGTGTCAGAAGCCAGGGAATGGAGATGGGGGCGATGCGGGGTGTACTCTATAGGAGAGATGTGCTCGATCTCGTGCATGGCCGTAGTCGTATGACCATAGACCCTCGCATACTCATCTGTTGCTTGCCTTAGTCCTTTGACCATTCCATTGACCACGTATCCATTTCGAGTTGGGGGGCGGGGGCGGGGGGGGGGGATACTCATGTCATGCACGGCCGTTGTCGTATCAGCATAGACCCTCACATCCCTACAATGCTGGGACGGAGCGCGCCGGGTTTTCACCGACCAGGGAGACATCGCTTGCACCAAGCGCCAAGCGCCGTGAGGTGTTTAAGCGAGCCAAAATTAAAGAGTGAGCTGCATCCTACTAACAACCGCGTTAAAGGCGGATGTTCTTGCATATGGAGGACAGCTTCGAGTGAGTCGGTTTATTTTTCTGGCGTGGCCACTTCCAGAGAAAGCAATGGGTATACCGTGGACCTGCCCTCGTGAGCGTCTCACCGTTTTCACACTACCTGAACCGACCATTCCCAGTGTGCTGCATAGAGGTTCTCCACCCCGCGCGAATGATCCAACTCCACCGCCAACCGTAGTGACCACCAAAACAAAACAAATGCGGTACGAGTACCGCGATTGTCTAGGTCACGAAGCGAGACCATTGTTTTACAGAGTGGTCGCCAGCCGACTCCAACCCAACCTATATATAAAATACATATGTACCGGGGGGGGGGGAGGGGGAGGGGGGGAAGTAAGCGATCACTGCGGGCGTGCCTCACATCAATCCCTGATGGCAGAGGCCCCTCGACCCCCAGGTGGAGGTGCATGAAGCTCATCGTCTTGGGGGTGTCCTCTGCCTCCTGTCTGTCTTTCGTCACGCCCCCACCGCAATGGGACGGCAAGATGCAAACACCCAGCACCGAGCACCGACATAGACATATGTGAGCGAGAGGGGGGGGGAGGAGAGGTTGGTGAGGGAGGCGAAGGGGGGGGGGGGAGGGGGTACGGCGGGGAGATGGGGGGTGTTAAATTTATATCCGACCTTTGTGGAAACCCTGATCATACCAAACAAACAACAGTAGGTAGGGGGCCTGAGGTGTACTCGACACCATGCACGCCCGTAGTTGTATGACTACCACACATATTGTGATTGCACAGCCAATCATGATTGCGTTTCGACATGTCGGCTTGGCATGAATCCGGCAACGTCGGGGAGGGGGAGGGGCGCAGACTGGGGGGGGGGGAAGGGGCGCAGACTCTTCCCATTTTTGGAGGCATTTTTTTTGTTGCAAGCGTCAGATCAGATTTTTTTTTTCGGAGCTGTCTTCCTCACTACTATTACGGGGGGCCATAGTTAATAGGACCTACGACACACACAAAAACCTATATATTTAAACATTTTTGCTACCAATATTTGGTCCTTTTTACTATGGTCCCCCGAAAATAGCGTAAAACGTCGGTGCTGGTTGCATCGACAGGTGCCACGCAACGACGCCCTGCCGAGTCACGAACAGACAACTTGAGCCGGAAGAAGCCGATGGGGCAACTCGCCTTTCCCCGCACACAGAAGCATTCCTGGTGTAGCCCGCTCCGCACGGCTCGCCACGAGAACACCCAAAAAAAAAAAAACTAAGGGACCAAAAAAAAAAAGAAAAAAGACACGACTGTAGCACGAGGAGGAAAGACGCACCCCTCTCTCGTTTTCACCATCCTCTATTCCGCATGTCTGTAGTGTACTATGCCATAACAGGGGAACACAGTAATCGGAACCAAACTTGGTTCGGGGGTTCTGATCACTACCCCCCCCCCCCTAGCAATGTCTGCCTGGTCGGTGAAAACCCGACGTGCTCCGTCCCGGCATTGTAGGGATGCGAGGGTCTATGGTCGTACGACTTCGGCCATGCACGATAATGAGCCCCCCCCCTCCGGTACGAGCGGGCGATGCAAAAGGTGACACCTCACCCTCCCCCCCGCCCCCGCCCTTCTCCCCTCGCTCCCCCCCCCCGCCTTGTCGTTTCTTGCTATGTGTCGCGGTGAAAAGTCAGTCAGGCTGGACGGAAACAAAAACGCGCCCCCTTCCCCCCCCCCCCCCCCCCCCCCGATCAACCATGTTTCGTGTATCGCCACAACGCATCCAACTCCTTTTTATCGATATCGTATCTGTCGCGATATCGATTGTCACCACATCATATCGACATCTCAATTTTGCTAAAAAAACAAGAAAAATAAAAAGACCCCCCAACAAACACCTCAGACGCGACACCCCTCCCCCCCCCCCCCCCCCCCCCCCCCCCCCCCCCTGCCCCCCCCCCGGCTTGAAACTCGTCTTGGCGGGCAGCGTGTTATACCATGATCGCGCGTATTATACCGAATTCGATCGTCGTTCGATATCCACCCCTGGTCCGAAGCTACCGTATCACACTATCACACCAAGGTGATAAGATAACAGACACCCTCGGAGGACGATTTTCGCCTCTGGGTTTCTCGGCAAACGGGGAGGGCGTACTGAGTATATGCGACCTCCTCGACGAAATATTTCTAAAGCCACCATTTCCGTTTGTGTGTGCATGCCGCCCTTGAGGCGCGTGCTCGGGAGGAAGCCGGGCCTGAAATTCGTCCCAGGGGGTGCGTTATCTTGTCGACCAGTGTGATGCGGTACACACCTCTTCTCTACCGGTATCGTTCCCTCCGGAAGGAGCTTGGCCGCGGCCCACCGGTCAGCGTTCATCACCACCGCCCGCCTGGCCCTGATCACCCCTCCTCTCTTTCCGCCCCCTCCCCGCCGCTTCAGTCTCACCCCGACCGCCTTCTCGTCCTCCACCAGAACCTGCCGGTCAAAGCAGCAGCAGCTCAGCAACATACACTACACGAAACCATTCACGCATTGCTTTATAACTAAAGTAAAGGCGAGGGAAAAAAAAACAACAACGAGAAGATGAACAGACGAGAAAAAAGAAAGTTTTTTTCTGCTGCCGAGAAGAAGCAACCCCGGGTGAAATCGAGTGATTTCTATTCCCCCTACTGATTCGAGCACGACGATCATGTTGTCCTCCCGTTATAGCTCCCCGCTCGTTTTCCCTTGAATATACTGCCGGGGTGGTGAGAAAAAACGGGCTTAAGACAAAAAGAAAAACGCCTCGATGAAAGAAAACTAACAATTACGAAAGGAAACACGTGAGACCGCAGTGTATGCCACTTCCCAAGGGGGTGGTATTACGGAGGGGGCATAGAAAATAGGACCAAATATTGTCTGTAGAAATAGGTAAATATATAGGTTTTTGTGTTACCGTAGGTCCTATTTACTATGGCCCCCCCGTAATTTTAACGAGCTCAGGCATACCGTCCCTGCTCACCTGCCACCAAACAACACCAGAGAGACATAGTTGTCCATGGTGCGCACACCGGCAGCACACTCGGGGGAAAAAAAAAATGACAAAAAAAAACAGTGAAACCGAGTAAATTTTTTTCCAGTAGTATTCACACTTTATCCGGTAGAGAGGACACATGTCCGGGGAATTTTCCGGGAAAAATTACAGTCGCTAGCAGTTCTGCTGTTGTGTGAAGGGGAGGAAAAACGTGGTCCGCAGGCTCGGAATAAAATTTTAGAAAAAACAAAACAAACAAACAAACAAAAAACATAAGCGGCGCCGCCGTGTTTCTCGCCCGTTTTCGGACCGTCTGGGGTATAAGGGCTAGGGTTGGGGGTTGGGTTGGGTCTACCTACGCCCGTACCTTCATCCCACTAGGGAGTGCCTCCTAGCCCCCGAAACAACAGACACCCCGACTCCTCCTGGAAGATCATACCGGACGATCGGTCAACCGTGCTCACACCTTCCCACCGACTGTACGTACATAGGTACCGGTGCAGCGCAACACCAAGGCCTGCTGCAAGCAAGCGAGCAGCATTGCCTCGACACCGACCAGGGGCGCACCGAGTGCTTTCTGAGCGAGGATCTCCACTTGATTGCACCACGTGCTTTCTGAGTGAGGCCCCTCACTTGATTGTGTGTGTAGGAGCTCCACTTACAGTGTGTGCCACGCCCGGCATCTGACCTTGAGACGGAAAAAAAACAAGAATGGAGTGTTTGCGATTTTTTTTTTTTTAACTTTTACTTCTCTAAAAATTCTCCCGAGGTAAATTTTTGAGGTAAATTTCTGAAAAAACGGCCGGAAAAGACTTCAGCGAAGTAAGGATTTCAGCGAAAGTTACGGTAACTTTTGGCTCTCTGTTTCATTGGCCTACACGCACCGAGCATTATCCCGACGCAGAACGCAACTCAAATCTCGAAGGATCAAAACACCGAGCATCTTCCATGCCACCATGCTGCTACCCGTACACATCACGACAACCGCTGGGAGCACAGAGGCTCGAGAGGTGTAGCTTGAGTATAGCGCGCACGAGCGGCGTTGGATCGTGCCAGCGGGTCGCCGCCGGCGTTGGATCGTGCCAGCGGGTCGCCGCCGCTGCTACGGTACACGCTTTCGCCCGCTTGGTGACGACGTGGAGGATGCGTCGTCCCAAAAAAGGACTCGTACTACAGCTGTATTCACACTCGTACTCGTACTCCTGATCGTACAGAGCGCGACAGCATGACAGCTCGTGTATCATTTCGATTTCACCATACTACGGCTGCAGCAGCAGCAGCAGCAGCAGCAGCAGCAGCGGCAGCAGCGGCAGCGGCGGCGGCGACGGCGGCGGCGGAGCGGAGCGCGCCGGCGCTGTGGCGTGCGTAGACCGAGCGCAGCAGCAGCAGCAGCAGCAGCAGCAGCAGCAGCAGCAACAGCAATCCAAAAATGGAAGCTGGTTGGTGCTGGTGCTTGCTGGTGCTGGTGCTGGTGCTGACGCTGTTTGTTTTTGTTGCTCGCGCTGCCCCTAGCTGCGTCTAGCGCCAGCTAGCTGCTATTGCTGCTTGTGGTCGTGGGATGGCTGTGGTGGCTTCGCGGTCAACTGTGCCGCCGAAACGTTGTTGGGCTGCCGTTGCTACTCGCACGCTGTTTTTTTGTTCACAGCGTTCGTTCTTTTTTTGTTTGCCGCGTTGCCTCACCTCCCCACTTCCCTTCTTATTTTCGGAGGCGTCGCCTGCAGGATTTGATTTACCTCACTCGCAAACACACCGAAATCAGGAAGGGAAGGAAATTCACTTTTTTTAGCGGAAGTAAAGTTTTTTTTTTTTTTACCTCTATCGCAAACACTCTAATCAAGTGGAACAACCCTGTGAGTTTCCACCTAACCTTATAAAGTAAGAACCGTTTGTATTGGATATTAATGTAGAAACGGTCCTTGTACATCGGGACAGTTCTGTCCCTGAGTATAACAACCGTTTATATTAAATATAAATATAGAAATGGTCCTTACATATCGGAGCACATCTGTCCCAAAATATAACAAACATTTAAACCGAATGTAATGGAGAAACGGTTGCTATACATCGGGACACAGCTCTGTCCCTAAACATAGTAACCGCTTGTATTGAATAGTAATGGAGAAATGGTCCTTGTATAGAACCGTTTCATTGAGCTTTAAAGGAGAAACGATCCTTACATATCGGGACAGCTCTGTCCCCGAGTGTAATAACCGCTTGTGTTGAATATTCATGTAGAAACGTTCCTTATATATCGGAACATGGGGGGGAAAATCGACGACGAAAAGTGGCGATTACAGCGACGACCCCTGCGCGATCGGGGCATGCTGAAATAAAATCGCTGCCCGAGTTACACCGCAAGAAGCCGTACGGCACGGCACCGTGGGCAACTCAATCCCGTACCCGTATTGCTGGGCCCTCACGCTGCTCGCACACAGTTGATATCACTAACGTTACCAACCATTGTATTGGTCGCAAGATATATATATATATAATCGTATATAAATATTTCGGTGTCCGAAAGGGGTGAATAGACCAATTGGCGCCTTAAGGTATGTACGAGTAGTGTTAATTGATGTATTTTTTTTTTCTTCATTTTTTTCTCCTGTTTTTTTCAAGGAGACGATCTCGAAAAACAGTGCTCAACGCGAACGACATTCCCGCGATTTTTGGTGCACATGCCCCCCCGGCAAGCCAGAAACATATACATATACAGTTGCCTGAAAAATGCTAGACAGCGGTGCCGAACCCCATCTTAACTCCAGTAGCACTTTCGTCCCGTTTTCGGGGACAGTACTTGCTTGGAATTTGAGTGGCTTATCCCCCAGGCGGGACTGCACATACCAGGTATAAGCAGTTTGCCCCACAAGAGTCGGGAAAGTATCCCTGTATTATACCGCATGCTACTCTGGGCGTAAATATTACGACCGCTTGGTCTTCACATTAATGTATAAGCGGTCCTTATATTTTCGACCAGAGTGGTAGATAACACACGGGTGACAAGATATCACACCCCCTGAAATGGGACCGAGCATCCACGAGAAATACGGGCCTCGACCCTAAGGCTTTCTCACGCAGCTGAGCGAGTTCTGCCCCTCCAGACACCTACGGCAACTTAGAACTTGAGGTGTTTCGTCTTCAAAGCGGGACATCTCCGAAGTCGACTATACCTTGATTTCGTGGGAGATAGATGGTCGGCCCCGATCTGAGAACGTAAAAAAAAAAAAACAAGAAAATAGTTAAAGGAGCTTCAGCTCCTTTTTTAAGTACTATTACGGGGGTCTATAGTAAATAGGACCTACGAACCACACACAAAAACCTATACATTTACCTATTTCTACTAATAATAATTGGTCCCATTTACTATGGTCCCCCGTAATCTATTCACGTTCAGAGCGGTGCTTGATCATACTGTAGTATAATAGACGAAACCAAAGTTGAAAAATCGCCCACAGGGTGGAGGCCATCCGGTTTAAGGCCACACGAGAGACAAGACCGGGGGGTAAAAAAAAATCAGCTTGTCACGAGGACAAAAAAAAAAACTCCGATCGGGATTAAATCAGGATAGGATCGTTTTTTTTTTTTTTCGCAGCATTAAATAGCGAGAAAAAAAATACCGAATCAAGGAGGGAGAGGAAATAAGACCAGGCACGTAAAGTTGGCCCGTCACAGGAAGGTCTTGAAATGGGTACACACCACTTCACCCTACTTATCAAAGCACGCGTCCTCTACTCTGTTGTAGTATGCCGATAGTAATTCGAAAGCGCAAAAGAGAGGACGCCAGGATGGTGGGGGGGTCTGCGACAACGTTGCCGCGTTGATTGTCAGATAGTCTCAAGGGTGAGAGTCTCCGGCTGGTCGGGGCAGGAGGCCTCGTTGATCCCAAACCGGGTACGAATCCCGCTACGACGCAAGGCTACAACAACGCGATTTGGTTGACGCACGCTTTGGCTGTACAGGGGAGCGGGTAGTTTTCATGCGGCTCCTCGCTTCGGGGGATATACGCCCCGATGCCTTGCAGTAGTCCTGAAAAATATCGCACAGCCAGCCCGACGCCGTAGAGGATGCCACAAATACGAGAAAATCCTCGACACACACTTGTTGTGCAAAGAGACAAAAGGCCTAACCCTAGTGAGTCTGGTTTTGGTGGCTGTTTGCGGCGGTGATGTTATTGTTGTTGTTGTTGTTGTTGTTGGTGGTGGTGGTGGTGTTGGCGTTGTTGTTGGTGTTGGTGTTGTTGTTGTTGTTTGTTGCTTGTGGTCCTTGTCCGTGTCGGTGTCGGTGTCGGTGTTGGTGTTGGTGTTGTTGATGTTCTCGTACATCCTCATCGCCACAATGCAGTCGGTGGCCACACGACGGGATACAGTATTTACCTCAGGAGGAAAATAGAAATCGGAAAAAAAAAAAGAACACGCACAAATACTTGATGAAATCGGAAAAATAACACGCATACATACTGAATCAAACCGTACACCTGTATTAGTGCTCTTACGGGGGACCATAGTAAACAGGACCAAACATTGTTAGTAAAAATACCTAATTATGTACCGGTAGGTTTTTATGTATGCCATAGGTCCTGTTAACTATAGACCCCCGTAATAGGGTTCGTTCTACTCGTCGTGTACACAGAGTGTGCCAACCATTTTCTCACAAGAATGAAAGCTATAGTGTTGTTGGATATCGAGCGAGAATCGAGTTCGATACATGTACGAAACCGATAAGCAAAGAAAAACTAAATCGAATCCACGCGATCTCTTCGACAGCTGATATATTTGAAGCTTTCGTTCGTCATTCTGCGCTAAAAAAAACACTGGGATGCCCGGGATTTAACGGGAAACAATGTATCGAAAATTCGATATATCGATATATCGAAACGATATCCAACACTGCTAAGAGTATGCTACCCTCGTCGAGGCGTGTTTACCCTCAGTCGATAGCACCTGTAAACGTTTTAAGGCTCTTCTCACTCGATTGTTAAAGGTAGTATTCGTACGAAGTACGAGCTCTATACCTAACACAATATATCGAAAGTTCGATACAATACATCGAAACGATACCCCAACACTGCTAAAAGTATGCTACCTTCAAGGAGGCGTGTTTGCCTTGTAGGGTATAGCGTCCAATTTTTTTAGGTTCCTCACTCGATTATAGTGTAGGAGCGCTGTACCCCACACCACAAAAGCGCAACCCGATGGAAAGTCCACAATAAACAGCAGCCATACCACGAAAATTATTGAAAAAAAACCCAACACTATTTTAATGCCCTTCCAACGGTATGGGGTTAACCTCTTTAGTACCGCAGTCAGTCCCGATTTGGGGACAAACCAGTCTAATTCCAAGCCATTTGTCCCCAAAACGGGACTGACTGCGGTACTAACAGGGTTAACGAGTCCACCCCAACAGCCGGTCAGAAAAAATACGCTTATCCAAAAAAAGTGAAACATTGACATAGCTCTACTACCGTGGCGCGCCTCCGTCTGCACAACATTCCCATGGGGAACGGTACAGAACGAGACAGACACGTCCGGTACCTTGGTGAATCGTCAGCGGAATTCCAATGGCTTACCGTCGGCGAAGTTCCTCTAGTTGAGAAGCCCCGCTACATAGAGGTGTTCCACAAGGCGTAAGCAGATCGCGAGCTACTGCTTGTAGATTCGTCCAGACCCCAACCTGCCGTTCGGAGGTGCCGTGAAGGATCTATCTGTACAAGGGTGTATCCAACCCAGGAAACATGTCCTATTACGGGAGTCCATAGTTAACAGGACCAAATATCGTTAGTAAAAATACCTAAATATATAGGTTTTTATGAATGCCATAGGTCCTGTTAACTATAGACCCCCGTAACAGACCAGGCAGGTAGTACGGTACCGGCCCCGCGAAAACCCGACGTGGTCCGTCTCGGCATTCGTAGGGACGCTATTACGGGGGTCCATAGTTAACAGGACCTATGGAGTACATAAAAACCTACATATTTGCCTATTTTTACTAACAAAAATTTGGTGCCGTTAACTATGGACCCCCGTAATAGGGTCACTGCTCATATTATACGACCAATACGGCCATGCATGACATGGGTACCCCCCCCCCCCCCCCCCCCCCCCCCCCCCCCCTCCCCTCCGCCCCCGCCTACCACACTGTAGAGGTTTACTGCAACTGTAGAGGCATGGCTTGCCCACGGCACCGTGGGGGTACACCGCAATGTAGAAGCATGCGTCGGTCTGTCGCTCGCCTGCTCGACGTGGGTGCCTAGCCGCAGACTCCCTCCGTGTTTCTTCAAGCCTCGCACCAGAGCTTCCACGATCGCGCCGCTCCCTCCCACCGGGTAGTCTGCCCGACAACAACAACAACAACAAAAAAAAAAACGAGAAAAACAAACAAACAAACAAACAAACAAACAAACAAACAAACAAACACACACATATAATATATATATATATATATGACAAAAAAAAAAATTAAAAAAAAATGGTGTTACACGTTACTACGTACCGGTAAGTAGATGTCTACAGCACGGCACAGGTGCCAGGAGCCGGCCGACAGTTTCGGTTTCAGTCGTCTAGACTCGATACAATAGACATACACTACAGCAGTTTTAGTGTGTGTGTGTGTGTGGGGGGGGGGGGGGGGGGGGTCCTTAGCCCTCGAGGGCATATCACAGTTCTCGTTGTGGGGAATATGGGAAGCTTTTCCCCGAAAAAAAGGGACCGCAGTTTTGCCCTTGGGGCTTGATTGTATTGGTCATACTATTATGCGGGATAATATCAATAGTATTGAGGACCCATCCTGTGCACAAAAAAAAATATGTTTTTTTTTTTTAAAATTATTTTTTCAATGTAAGCATATTCGGCCCTGATTGCTATCTATCCATCTTCCTCAATAATACAGTAGGATGTAGACCGACTTCTCGAAGGGGGGGGGGGGGGGCATATTAACAGTGATCAGGACCCACCATAAACGCAAAAACCCATGTGCTTCAGTGTTTTTAGTATTAGTTAATAGGACCTATGGTATACATAAAAACCTACATATTTGCCTATTTTCACTAACAAAATTTGGTCCCGTTAACTATGGACCCCCGTAACACAGTAATAAAAAATGGTCCTGACACACTATCCCCCTCCGGTACGTGATGTCGACCGACCTTTTTTTAAAGGGTTTTACCTGTAGGATACACACAGCACTGACGGTTCCCACTGCTATATTTACACCCTGATACATAAATATATATATCGTAGCCCGCCCTGAACAACTACACACTCCGTGGAACGCGGAATAGCACACCGGGCTTGCAAAGATGACATCTGAGAAAAGCTTGTCGTATCTCACAGCTTTGGTCTATTATATTTTTCACATACAGTATATACCAGGGTATGCTTTCTTTGAAGTACACCTCATCATGTAGTAGTACGTTTCGCGGTTCGTTCGGGCGAACCCTTTTAGCACTGCAGTCCCGGTTTGGGGACAAATTACTTAGAATTTGACTGGTTTGTCCCCAAGCCGGGACTGCAGTACTAAAAGCTCTGCCGTTGGGACGGAAAGGCCCCTGATAGTCCCTATTTACGGGGGGTCCATAGTTAATAGGACCTATGGTATACATAAGAACCCATATATTTACCTATTTTTACTAACAATATTTGGTCCTATTTACTATGGTCCCCCGAAATAGTAGTTCATAAACACACTCTGCATCAGTGCACCCAGTGTCCGTCTTGGTTGCTCAACCTTAAGGATGCAAATTCTGCGGTCGCAGACAGCGAGACAAAAGGACGAAACACAAACAAAAAGCTCGCAACGGGGTTAAGGCGGGCGAATCGAAGGGCAGCCCATTCCATACCGGGTGCGACATCACAACAAATAAGCCAAATCAAAACAGTTATAACAAATGAAGGAAAAAAAAAGGAAACCAAACAACACAAAAGCGATGAAAATGAGACAGAATACCAACAAAAGATGTTTGACGAAAAATGTGGGGGCAAAAGTGCACCCCCCCCCCCCCCTTCTCTTGATTCGCATCACGGCTCTACATAAGACAGCACTGAGTTCGCGCAAAAACATTTTGGTCGTTTTTCGTCGCTCGTTTCCTCGACAATATCGCGAAGAGTGCTAAAAAATCGAACAGCATGTTTTCGGAAGGCTCTTTCTCGGCCACCCTCCTTTCGGTTCGGCATAGGCAACAGAAAAAAAACAAAAAAAAAAAACAAAAAACGGTTCATTAACCCTCCTTACGTTTTTTAAAACATTATACCAACAAACAAAAAAAAAAACAACAGCTGCGAGATCGAAAGTTCTTCAACAAAACTCGTGTTTGCAAGCTGTGTGTGGTGCTTCGATCGCGCGCACTGGGGTGTGTGAAGTCTCTGTAGTCTATACATGAGTTCCGACGTGTTTTTTACCAAATCCCGAAGGGCTGTGGTAATTTAATCAGACAGAACGACGATGGGCCCAAACAATATGTATCCCCGTGTGCGTTTACCTGCTATATTCGGTTCTGGGTACTACTGTAAGTCCCCCCCTGTTATAGAAAAATGAGGACAGCAGTGATCGGGGTTCCTCCCTCCCGTAAGGCTGTCTGAAGAAGGCGGTATCCTGATATAGGACGGTAAAAATCGCTGCGGGCGCGACCGGCGAATCGCACTCACGACCTGGAATGAATACGGCGGCCTCCCTCCTACAGGGCGGTCATGTTGCTGTGGCACACCGCCGCCTTACTTGGCGGGGGGGGGGGGGGGGGGGGGAAGTGACGATTATCTCCGGAAGAAAAGTCCGCCTGGGAGTTGCAAAGGAAATAGGGCGATCCCAAACGCCGTTACCTCAACTTTTGGGTACACAACGCGCACACTTTCCCAAGAAAAAGTTCCAGGCTCGGCCAGCGATCGATGCAGGGGGGACACATGTAGTAGTGTGAGAACCAAACGGCGGCGGTGGCAACGGCGACTACTGCATGCGCTTCATCGTCGCAACAAAAGTGCAGCAATCCTCTGACTGCCGTCGTTGCTGACGGCGCTGCTGGAGCTGCTGCTGCCCCTGCAACTGCTACTCCCCAGCGCCTTCGCCACCAGTGCCAAGCGAATCTACCAGGTCCGGCTCAAACTTGGCCCTGCTGGGATCGCTGCTGCTATCCTGGTGCGGCATCTCCTGCCTCGGGGGCCGTGAGGTAAAACACGAGTGGATGCTTGGGTTTTTATGCCCGTCGTGGTTTCTGATCACTGCCTGTGCCCTCCGCAGCACCAGAAAACGAGTAGATTAGTTGACGCTGTCGTCCGTAGGCAAGAATATCCGCCTCCAAAGCGGTTCTTGGTAAGATGCGGTTAACTCTTCATGAGACTCGCCCAAACACCTCGCGGCGCTTTGCGATTGGTGAAAGCGATGTCTGCCCCAGGCTCGGTGAAAACCCGACGTGCTGCTCCGTCCCGGCAATGTAGGGATGCGAGGGTCTATGGTCATACGACTACGGCCATGCATGATATCGAGTAAAATCCGACGTTCTACTCCGTCTCGGCATTGTACGGATGCGAGGGTCTATGGCAATACGACTACGGCCAGGCATGATATCGAGTACAAGCCCCCCCTCCCCCCCCGCCCCCCCCCCCCCCCGTAGTAGCCAGTGTCCTTCGAATAATGTTTGCCTAGATATTTCAAGATCATCACTTCGACTTTTTCCGCTCGAAATATGCTGTAGGAGGCTTTTGCGTGTACCCCCAGCGGCATTTTAGACCGCGGTCATAGCCGCGGTCACAGGTGTCGTACCTTCTCTCCCCCGCGCCTTCATACTGTATAGTACAACACCTAAAAAAAAAGAAAAAAAAGAAGGTATTTGTAAAACTACTGCAATTACTTTTTGCCATCTAATAACAATGTCTACATCGCTCGTTCCAATCGAATGATACCCTCCACTTATCAGGGGGAAGCTCGGATCCAGTGACTCCAAGCACGGAAGGTGCTATCAAATTAATGAGACTTGGACGCTTGACGAAAGCATACTAGAAGTGTTGAATGCTACTGAGGCGGCCGCACACGATCCAAGCAGCGTATTGAGACACCAAAACCCTGACAGCATATTGAATTGCCCTCGGCACTAAACCCACATCTGTACTTGGTGAGATACGTAAGTATTCCCGGCACGAAACCCTCAAAATACGTCGATTTTTGTTGCATACAAGAAACCGTTCGATGGTGTGTCCCTCCCCTCCTCCAGCCGCGCACACCTACTGCAACTTCATCACGCACACACGCGCAAACACACGAGGAGCATCACCCACCAAGCTTAGCCCCCTCGCGGTGCAGGTCGGCCATGACGTACGCCATGGCCGCGCAGCTCGTCCCCTCGGCCTTAAGCCCGGACAGGGAGAATGCCAGCAGGTCCAGCCAGTTGAACAGAAAGCTGTCACGCGCGGACATCACCATCGCCGGCAATAAATCACCATCAACGCCATCAACGCCATGGGCATGAGCATGGCAACGAAAGCGGCATCACCCGCACAGGTGGAGGTTTCCCATACTGCACTCGTAAATAAAAGTGCACAGAGTTACCAGTAGTACCACTAGCTGGTAGTCGAGGGTCGGCGAGGAGAGAAAGGGATGCAGTAGTCTTCTCGGGATAAAAATGACCGCACGAACCGTTGAGCCTGCTATGCGACCCCGGGTCCGAGTCACGACTGCTATCAGGAGGGAGAGAGAAAAGACTGGAACACAACAAATGGCAAAAACAAAAAAAGCTGGATTTCCCCGAGCGATGCGTCTATCCACTGCCACCGGTTTTCGTCGTGTATGCCCCCCTTAACCTTAAGGCCTTAAGGCATATTTCGGAAAATATTGTCTCGGAATTTCATCGCAAGGGGGTGTCATCTCGCGTGTTATGCATTGCGACGACTATCATGACAACTACAGCTACTAGTCCTACTGCTACTACCACTTCTACGGTGGACCATAGTAAATAGGACCAAATCCTGCCACTAAAAAGAGGGAAATATATAGGGTTTTGTGTGTACCGTAGGTCCTATTTACTATGACCCCCCGTAATAGTACTATTACTACGACTACTAAATACTACTACTATTGTTATTACGGGGGTCCATAGTTAACGGGACCAAAATTTGTTAGTAAAAATACGTTAATATATAGGTTTTTATGTATGCCACAGGTCCTATTAACTATGGACCCCCGTAATAATACTATTACAGATGCTACTACTCCTACTACTACTCGTACTATTACAACTCTTGCTATTACTACTACTAGCTTGGTACCGTATCACACGGGTGGTAACATATCACACCCCCTGGGACGAATTTCCAACCCTTTTTTTTTTTCTTCTACAACGGGAAAAGTGCAAACTATCCACTGCGATCCCATGGGAAGATACCGACGAGATCTTCCCAGCGCCAGCGTTTTTCTTGTGTGTTCACCCACATGCGTCTTGAAGAAAACTGGCCGATGAACTCAGCACAGGGGGTGTGCTAGGTTATAACCCGTGTGATGAGGTACTAAACTATTGCTGCTATCTCACCGCCCGTATGCTAGCTAGCTAAGGTAGTGCCCCCCTATAGCTCTCAGGTGCCGGTATACGCCAGCCGACGATACCGGCACTAATTACTCCGCACACTGCCACACCGGCGAATACCATCCTAGGTATGCGCCAAGCGAGTTCACAGTCACTACAGCGGACAGCCGGCACTACTCAACCGACACTACAGAGAGGCTGGACCGCTACTGCTGCTGTGCAGCCAGCAAAAGTACTACTGAGTGTAAGTACCCTATCGATATTCGATGTGATGCAAGTGTCACCTGTCGGTGACGGGTTCCTTGGCCGGAACGGACCATTGAGCTCCTCGGCCAGCGGAATTACCCTGAGAAGCGCCGGCAGGAACCTGTACGTTTTCAATGGCATCATGGTCAGTCGGTTGTCGTTGTTGTTGTTGTTGCTGTTGTTGATGTTGCTGCTGCTGCTGCTGTTTCTTTTGTTGTTTTTACTCCTATTGCCGTAAGTTGTTGTTGTTGTTGTTGTTGTTTTTCCGTCGTAATGCGTTGTTTTTACTGTTTTGTCAATTCTCGTAATTTGTTGTTGTTGCTGCTGCTGTTGGCCGTGTTGTTTTTACTGTCATTGGCGTAATTTGTAGTTGTTGCTGTCACTGTCGTTGCCGCTGTTCTTGTTATTGTTGTTGTTGTTGTTGCAGCTGCTCTTGTCCTTGTTGTTGCAGCTGCTGTTATCGTTGTCGTCCTCGCCATTGCTGTAGGGATCTGCTGATACCCATCATTGATCGCGTAGTCACGGTCACGGCGGCAAACACAGATGAGCATCGGCGTACGTACCAGGTGCCAATAAAACCTTCGGTCGAAGTCACCACTGACGTGTTTGTAATCGTTCACGCGCAGAACAGATCACGATCTTAATCACGTAGACTCTAACTTTCCTGTAAGAGAGATTAGCACAGACCCAAATCAGGAAGTAAGCAATGCGCTACGTGGATCGTTCAGGCTACACGGTTTTCCCGCCCGACACCACGAGCTATGTTTAGCTCACACAGATCAGAAAGATAAACACCCCGTAATATCTGTCCGATAACGATGATCCGTCCGATATATGATAATATCGTATAACGACAAATATCTGTCCGATAATGATGATCGGTCCGATATATGATAATATCGTATAACGACACTGACACCGCTTTCGAAGAAGCGGCAGCAGGGACAACGACGTAACGAAACAAAGGTATGTACCCGCACAATACTTCATCATACTTTTTTTTTAATCCTCCGGCGGATTGGTAAAAATAAAGCTTAACCTCACCACTCTTCTGTATAGTGGGGAAACAAACAAACAAAATATAAAAATAGACGCCGTCATCGGCAGGGCTGTTCACGGGCCTTGACCCGACACGCGGGTCGGGTCAGGAGGTCTTTCAATAAAATTTCACGCGCTTGGTCGGGGTCGGGTAAAAGGTGACCCGACCCGACCCGAGCCGCGAGTTTGTAACCGACCGGTCAACAGCCCGGGCAAACGGCATCTTGTCACGCAAGGTAACGAGGACAGCACACTTCAGCGGGACAAGCTACGGGGGACGGCCCATGCGGCCTCCACAACGTCGTTACGTTTCGAGTCAGAGTAGGAGTCCAGACAAAAAAACAAATACCCTCCCGGGGTCAGGTCGGGTCTCGACATACAATCACGTGCACTGTTGAGCGATGTATCATGTATTTAAATAGACTTCTGCTTTACAGAGCCATGAATGCGACACAGTACTCCGAAAAAAAAAAACAGAAAATAGCACAGCGATCAGCAATAGGTACCGCTCCCAGCGCGCGCCGTACCATGGTTGTGTTCGTACGCAGTAGAACGCGACATAAGTGGAACTACACTTTTGGTGTGCTTTTGTCAAGTATTCAGGTCTGATCTATAGCATCTTCCATATTAGACGTTACCGGATTTTCGTTTTTTTTTTTTTTTTTTTTTTTTTCTTTACCGGATTTTCGTTTTTTTTTTTTTTTTCCTTTTTTTGGGGGATGTTACGGCTTGGAACTGGCGCTACACGTTGTCTAATATAGCTAATACGGGGGGCCATAGTAAAGGGGACCAAATATTGTAGGTAAAAAGTAGATAAATATATAGGTTTTGATGTATACCATAGGTCCTATCAACTATGGACCCCCTTAATGGGACGTCGACCGATTCTTTGAAGTGTTTTGCCTATTGCGGGGGACCATAGTCCATGGGACCAAATATTGTTAGTAAATATAGTTAGATATGTAGGTTTTTATGTATGCCATAGGTCCTATTAACTATGAACCCCCGTAACAGCACACCTCGTGCGAGAGCGATGTGGAGCACCGCAAGCAACAGACCTTGCGGGCTCAGGCTTTACCACACTGATACACGTTAGTGTTCCAAGTTGTGGTATCTCTGCCATCGGGGGCGGAGGGGCCGGCTTTCATCCCCACTAATAGTCGAAGCAATGAAACAAACGAGGATCACACGTAAGAGGGCACGGCACCTGAGCATGGTGACCGCGGCCCACTTGTCGCTCCTGAGCGACAAAGGGGGGAGGGCAGACGCGGCCTCCATCAGCGGCCGGCACTCCTCCAGCAAACCTTCAAACTGCCGCGCAGAATCGCCCCCCCCGAGCCGCTCGAGCACATCATCGCGGAAGGAGTTCGGCCCTACGCTCGCGGCGGCAACGTGGGAGCATGAAATGTTGAACACATGGGACACGTCACGTTCTACAACCGGATCGTCTCGGTCCAACTAACCCACGAGTACTAACGTACGGATCATGATCTACCGATCCTACTGACCTGCCAACAGACGGATCCCGTTCTAGATCATCTCGATCGTGCTCACCTGCACACGGGCAGATCACACGGTCTACGGTAGCTCACGCCACACTGACCGGAAATACAAGAACCATTCGGATTTTGATATCAAGATCAAACGGAGCATATTTTCCCGGTCAGAGTGGTGTCGATCGTGACCTGCCGACGGACAGATCACGGTCTGATGTAGATCATCTCGATCATACTCATCTGCTCACGGGCAGATCATGATCTGCTGCAGTCCTTATCGATGCTCACCTGCTAGCAGACAGGTCACGGTCTAGTCCATGTCGATCCTGACTTTCTAGCGAACAGGCCACAATCGACCCTAGATCACCTCGACGCTAACCTGCCGTAAATAGATAATCTACTTTACAGCACACCGTGATCCGTTCCACAAATGGCACTTCCGATGCGGTATCCAGCACTACCTCTCACATACACGCTACAGGTTGACGCACCGAGGTCGAACTTGAAGTATCCAGACGGGGTCAGGTTGCCCCAACCATCGTACCTCACGCACGGCAGCTCCTCTCCAAGCACGTCCAACACCTTCACGTTTTACGTACAAGAGTCGCGCACCGAATGCAAACAGTATATAAAGAGAAGGAAGTGCCTGACATCGTATTGTGGGAAGTTTCGTCGAAACGTCGAATTTTCGAGGAACCTTCAACTTTTGGTTGCGCACGACATGCAGCAGATCGAGGCGAGCGGTGCTGGGTACAAACGGTCTCGACACATCGAATTATCGGACTTTCGATGTACCCTTCGAGTTCATGTCTCGCGCCAAGCGCAGCACAGAACAAAGCGAGCGCTCTTGCATACCGTATGGAAAGTTTCGATACAGGCCAGTCTGTAGTGTTCCCTCGACAGCAGTGCCGGTGTGGTGTGCGCCAGCTGACAAATACCGACACCATTGCAGCGGCAATCAACCGGCACTAATCCCTCCGCACGCTGCCACACTGGTGAATCCCATCTATTCCAAGCGATTTTCGCGGGCACTACTATAGCGAGCAACCGGCAATACTCAACCGGCCCTACTATATAGAGGGACCAACACTACTGTACATCGAAACATCGAACTTCCGATATATCAGTATCGAATCGTGTTCTGCCCTCCTTCCCCTATACCATCCCGGCGTTTATCATGCTGACACTGAACGAAACCTCCCATGTATCACTCTGTCTCTCAATTTAAACGACCGGTTGCATTCAGTATTAACATACAAAATACCCTTATATTTCGGGACAGAGCGGTATCAAGTATCGATTACTTATCGTTTCAATTCTTGGGTTTGTTTGTCGGTATCGTATCCAACTCGGTTCAAAAAAATGATATCCGATGTCTGACGACGTAAGTGACAGACAGGGCAAAACAACGACATCGGACACATGCCAGAGGTGCACACCCAACGGAGGGCGGATTCCCACTTGGTCGACACTTACGTCCTAGAATCTAACGACCGTCTGCATCCAGCATGAACACAGCAGTGGTCTCTCTATAGTTGCCGGTTGGGTAGTGCCGGCTGCCCGCCACAGCGTCTGTGAAGTAAATCGCTTGGCGCATGTAGGACCAATCAGGCCGGCAGCCTGCGGAGTATTGCCGGCCGTCGCTGTATGTATTACGGGGGACCATAGTTAGTAAAAATAGGGAAATATTTAGTTTTTTTTGTGTGCACCGTAGGTCCTGTTTAATATGGTCCCCCGTAATAGTGCACTGTATTGTTGACTGGCGCATACCTGCACTAGATCATAGAACGGAGGGCGGACTACCACGTACCACTGGTACGGGGGGCCATAGTATTTTTTTTTTTTTTTTTTTTTTTTCATCATCACTTTTACTTTCCAGCCCACTCGTAGGAGGTTTTACCCTCGACGATCTTCTGGACAAGCCGCGGTCACAGGTGTCGTCCCTTCTCCCCCCCGGTACGTGCCTTTAGTTTTTATCGCGCATAGGGTTCATTCAGCATTCCCACTGCTCGTCGATTTTCATCGAATGTACAGCTAACTCACGCTCTCGCGCTTTCCGCTAATCAATTTTATGCAAGAAAAAGTCCCTATGAGCATGCACTCGGTGAGACTCGAACTCACGAAATTGATCTTGATAGGCTCGCGGACCACCTACCAAGCCACCGGGGACGCCGGCTTAGGACCTAATATTGCTCGTAAAAGTAGGGAAATGTATTACCTGGTAGGTGTTTTGTGTGTACCGCAGGTCCTATTTACTATGGCCCCCCGCAAATAGTTCTGTCCCGAGTAAGATTCTCACTTCGTTATTCAACATTCATATACCGCCGGTACTTCCCTTTCGGGGCAGAGTTGTGTTCGGCACCATGGTTGAGGGTCGTCTACGCAAGAGAAACTAATATGGTTGTGTAAAACATAGTATTCAGAACCCACGCAGGGATTTTTCGGAGATTCCTTCGTAGATCTCAACGTCAAGGCTTCGCGCGGTCGCCACGGCGCTGAGCGGGCGGATCCTCCGACGCCAGGCGGTTCGGGCGTGCAGGGGGAACGCCCCGGCGAAGAAACCGCGCGGAAAGACGGTCAGAGGCGGGAGAGATCCGCCCACCAAAAACGGATCGTATCAGGCTGTGGATCATCATATTATATGTATATTTATAGGTGATTTTGGTCCATCGTGGGTGCTGATTACCACCCTATGCCCCTCGTACAGCTCACGTACGACACGAATGTGACTAGCCCCAACCCTGAGCCAATCAGATCCAATCAACCATTGGGTAGCACTGCCAGTCCCTTCGTTGTCAAGTCCCTTCGTGTGGTACACAGTGCGCGTCAGACACAGTGTCGAAAACGTGGTACCACCCTGTCCTATTTTATAAGCACCATTTTTACAATAACTATTAAACCAAAAGTTGAATATATTTCGGGACAGAGTGGTAAGCTCTACTGGTCAAGTCTCCATCGTTGGTTCTCAAAACCATCCTATGCCCCGCGTACAGCCTACGCACGGTAAAAATGCAACTAGCCCTAACCCCGAGCCAATCAGATCCAATCAACCATTGGGTAGCACTGTCAGTTTCTTTGTCTTGTACACAGTGTGCGTCGGCCATAGCGTAGAAAAGGTGGTAAGCGCTACTGATCAAATCTCCATCGCGGGTGCTGATTACCATCCTATGCCCCGCGTACAGCCCATGTACGATACGAATGTGACTAGCCCCAACCCTGAGCCAATCAGATCCATTCAACCATTTGGTAGCACTGCTAGTCCCTTTGTCTTGTACACAGTGTGCGTCAGCCAAAGTGTAGAAAAAGTGGTAAGCTTTACTGATAAAATCAGACGCCGATGCGGGTCGACGAGGGAAGAAAGGGCCGCAGTAGTCTTCTAGCGATAAAAACGAAGGGCACGAACCGTACGTAGTGCGGAGGGGGGGTGGGGGGGGGGGGGGGGGATGAGCTCACTTTGTGACCCCGGATGTGAGTTGTTGCTGCTAGGATGGAGAGAGAAAATATGATCTAACATAACAGACGGGATGTGGGGGGAAAAAAAAAAGGAAAAAGACAGACCTCGTATGATATTTTTTGACCAATAATGGTAGTAATAATAGTAGCATCACAATATACACGATGCTGTAAATATAGAAACACGCACACACTTATTGGAGTCACTGTATTGGTAATACCTGGTACTCGCCGTATCCATCATGGCGACTAGGTACTCTTAAGAAAAACAGCGACGACAACAAGAGCAACGACATTAACGCCGGCGAAAACACCAGAAACAAGAAAAGCATCATCACCACCACCTCTTCCTCCACCACCACGACGACCAACAACAGACAAGACACGAACATACACGAGCACACAACAAAACAAACAAAAAATACCCCGCCTGCTTCTGAGGGTGTTGCCGTAAAACAGAAGAGCAACACTACCACCAGATAAGACACAAACGCACGAAAAAAAAAAACACACAAAAAAAAACACGCTCTATTACCTGCTTGAAAGGGCTGCGGTAAAACATCAGCGACAGCAATAACGACAACAGCAACAACAGCAACAACAGACAGACAGAAAAGCAAACCCCCCCCCCCCCGAAAACCCCCAAAACAACACACACCACCTGCTTCAGGGCATTGCCGTAAAACAGAAGCGAAAGAAGCAACGACACCTACACCGGTACAAGAACGCACGACGAACCAAAAAAGCAAAAAGCACCCCCCTCCCCCCCCCCCCCCCACCTGCTTCAGGGGGTTGGCCACGGGGCCCGTAAAGCCGCTGAATATGGAAGGCCCGCTGTCGAACTTGAAACCGTCCCGCTCGAAGGAATGAGCGCATCCTCCCGGAATGGTGTGACTCTCGTACACAGTAACATCCAGCCCGTACTGGTGTACAATGGTTGATTTGTTCGGGGCAGCAGGTGAAAACCCGGAGCAAAAAAAAACAAAACAAAACAGAAAAAACGAAACGTTGTATATATATAAAGCAGGAAAACGAGAGGATAAGGGGGAACACAAAACGCGGAATTTGGAAAAATGGGAAAAAAACAAAACTGTCGTATATGGAGTCCAAACTACTAGAATTGCAGGGGGGCATACTTGTTTGTTGCCTGCCTTGGTCGTTTAACCATTGAACACGCATCCCTTTCGAGACGGAGCACCGTTCCTACGCACGGGGGGGGGGGGTTGTACTCGATATCATGCATGGCCGTAGTCGTACGACCGTAGACCCTCGCAACCCTACGATGCCGGGACGGAGTAGCACGTCGGGTTTTCACCGACCAGGCAGACATTTGATTGCTTGCACCAAGCCCGGAGCGAAACGTGAGTTGTCCGACGACGAGTCGCATGAAGGGTAAGCTGTATCCTGCTGAGAACCGCTTGTGCCGCGGACTTGCATACGCACGACAGCTTCAATGAGGTGAGTTGGGTTCAGGTGCGGTCACATAACAGGGAAGCATAGTCATGAATACTCACGATGGACCCCAAGCTTAACGATTGACGACACATACGAACGATTGCAGTAACACGGCCACTGCATGATTGGGGATTATGTAAATCGGTGCCCGAGCACGGGCGCAACATGATACTCTACACCTACTCTTTGCTGGGCGTTCATGCCGCTCGTAAACGGTTTAACAACACCAAAGTTGTTGTTGTGTGCTGGCCGCTATCTTGGGGTCCCAAAGGAGTTAAAAGGCGTAATGTCCCCTACCTGGTACGTGTACACACTACACGTGTTCGTGATTTTTCTTTTCTCGCTCGGGAGTAGTGACGAAACAATAACAGCGAAAAACCACCTGTCGAACTTTTGAAACCGTTGCGCTCGAAGGAATGAGAGCCCACCCTCCCGGAATGGAGTGACTCTATCTCGCACACACAATGGCACCCTCAGTCCGTGTTTGTTGTTTACTTCAGTGTTCATAAAGTCAAAACCAGAAAAGACAAAAAAAAAAAAATATAGAATAAAACGGAAACTTCAAATGCAGGAAAAAGACGGAGGAAAAAGGGGGTAAATCACGTGAAAATTGGAAATCGGGGGGAAAAAAAATCCAAGAAGGATATAGGATTAAATTCAGAAGGGAACATGTACGCGACATCATCCGAGGACAAAACAAACATTAGAGTGCAATAGCGCCATAAAATAGCGTAAAACCACAAAAAAAAATGAGACCGTCGCGCTCGAAGGAATGAGCGAACCCTCTTGGAATGGTGTGACTCTCCAGTCCGTACCGTAAAACTTAATCAACAATTTTAGTCGTGAAAAAAGTAAGAACAGGAAAACGAAACGTTAGAAAGCATGAAAACTTGGGGGAAACACAATATGTTGAGACAAGAAAGAAAAAAAATGAAAATTGGAAAAGTAGGCAGACATATAAATAAATTATGAACACCCCCCCCCAAAAAAACAAACAAACAAACAAACATGCTTCATCTCCGAAAAAAAGAGAGAGAGCCACAAGACAACTTCAAAAATAGGTGAACAACGAAAAACATCCAGAATTTCGGTACGAACAACCCAGAGCTTCGGTACAAACTCGAGAAAATAAATAGCGTTGTTGTTCATTTTGTGTTCACTTTGTGTCACATTCAGTGCCCCCCCCCCCCCCCCCCCCCCCCCCCCCCCCCCCCCCCCCCCCCCCCCCCCCCCCCCCCCCCCCCCCTGTCTCATCTCAAGAACAAAAAGTGTGGTGTCATTTGTTTTTTCCTTTCTTCGTGTACCCCTGGTGAACAAAACTCAAAAAAAAAAAATCGCTCGGCACGCACGCACCTGGGCCAGAAGAGCAGCGCAGGTGAGGCCACCGATACCCGCACCGATTACCTGCGCGAAACAAAAGGAAGAAAGAGTCATCAGGGGTTATCCTCGGTCCATCCCCGGGTTTCCCAAAAAGGAAATGGATCCATGCCACAGTTTGTACAGGGTGCCTCTATTTTTTCAGGCGCCTATGATAACACCAGGGGACGTCCTGGATCTATCCCCGGGTTTCCCAAAATGATATGGAGTAATTCCACAGTTTGTAGAGGGGGTGCTTTCTCAGGCGCCTATGATGAGAGAGTCAGCAGGGGTCAACCTCGGTCCATCCCCGGGTTTCCCAAAAAGTATATGGATCCATGCCCGAGTTAGTAGAGGTGGCGCCTCTATATTTTTCAGGAGCCTATGATAACACCAGGGGACGTCCTGGATTCATCCCCGGGTTTCCCAAAATGATATGGAGTAATGCCACAGTTAGTAGAGGGGGTGCCTTCATTTTCTTAGGCGCCTATGATAACACCAGGGGATGTTCTGGATTCATCCCCCGGTTTCCCAAAAACAAAATTGAGTCATTCCAGGGTACAGGGGGTACCTATCTTTGCCTAGGTTCCTATGAAAACATCAGGGGACGTCCTGGATCAATCCCCGGGTTTTCCAGAAGAATATTGAGTCCTTTTCATGGTAGATGCTGATTATATATCCCTTCGTTAGAAAGGGTACATATACTTCCTCGAGTTCCTATTAATAAGAAAACATCAGGGGACGTCCCGGATTTATCCGAGGGTTTCCCAAAAGTTTAAGGAGCGGTGACACGGTGGAGGAGGCACCTACGTTTTCTCTGGTTCCTATGGTAAAATCAGGGGACATCCTGGATTCAGGGTTTCCCAAAATATTAGGGAGTTCATGCCGCGGTGGAGGGGGGTGCCTACGATAACTCGGGGAGCAACGTTAACCGCGCCGGAGCAACGCCTTCGAAATAACACTTTATCACACGGGTGATAAGGTATCACACCCCCTCTGATGATGTTTCCAAGCGGGTGAACAAGGTTGAGCGGGTGACATGACACACAAGCATACCGTTTTCGGGCCAAAATATTATCTGACCGACCGACGGACGGAGCGGAGCCCCTCAACCGTATCAGTAGTACTCCAGTCCCGCTCGGGAGACAAACACCCTACTACGATTAATTTTAGCTATTTGTCCCCGAAACGGGCCTGCGCTTTGCCCTTAATCCTTTTAGTACCGCAGTCAGTCCCGTTTTGGGGACAAATCACTTGGAATTAGAATAGTTTGTCCCCAAATCGGGACTGCGGTACTAAAGGAGTTAAAAAGGGTCTCCCCCTAAGGGCCAAATGCATTCCCGTTTCGGGGACAAACTGCTTAGAATCGGAGGGGTTTGTCCCCTAAAGCGGGACTACAGAACCAAATTTTATTACGGGGGACCATAGTAAATAGGACGAAACACTGTTAGTAAAAATAGGTAAATATATAGGTTTTTATGTATACTATAGGTCCTATTAACTATGGACCCCCGTAATAGTATACATATATATATATATAATATATATATATATATATGGGTAATGCTATCTGCGACACCGGTGTCGTAATTTCTTATTTGCGACACCGTGTCGCGAATACCGCGCCACGTTCGCGGCACGTACCTCAGATTGGCTCCGCACGCCCCAGGGATGTGTTGGCATGGTGCACGGCCATCATGGAAGCTATCGCATGGACGAAAAACGGGTCAGGACTCGAGGGGATATCTGGCATCCTGGTGCACCCGCAAAACTGTGTACCAGTACACCGCAGTCCCGTTTTTCAGTGTATATATACACTGCAGTCCCGTTTTGGGAACAAACTTCTCAGAATTTTTAGGCGGTTTGTCCCCAAAAAACGAGACTGCAGTCCTAGAAGTGTTAATAGTCCGATGTTTCAACCCTTCCACTAATTCATTTCCGCTTTCGGGGACAAAAGTACTATTACGGGGGTCCATAGTTAATAGGACCTACGGTATACATAAAAACCTATATATTTACCTATTTTTACTAACAAAATTTGGTCCCATTAACTATGGACCCCCGTCATAGGATTAGAGTGATTTGTTCCCCAAAAAAGTGACTGCGGTACTATTACGGGGGTCCATAGTTAATAGGACCTATGGTATACATAAAATCTTTATGTTTACCTATTCTTACTTACAACATCGTTCATGGTATGCCCATACGTGGAGGCTTGGGGAATTTTCATCGGTGGATAAGCCTACAAACCTTACGCATCAAAATCAGATGCTGGGTGGGGTGTAGCGCTCCTTAAGGTCAAGCGAAGAGCCCGAAGCAAAACAAAAACAAGGTGCACCCCCGCTCGTAGCAACATGTATCGCACCCGAACAACGTCTTCGAGACATACAGTATCACCCTAGGGTGATAAGGTATCACACCCCGTCGGACGATTTTTCCAACCGCCTTCTACGGGGAAGCTCCCGACGATATATTTCAACAAAAAACCACCATTTTCGTTGTGCCCCCCTCCCGCTCCGCCTCGAAAGGGATGCGTGGTCAATGGTCAAATGACTAAGGCAAGCGACAAATGAGTGCCCCTCTCCCCCCCCCCCCCCCCCCCCCCTTTCCCCCACTTGACGCGTATTTTTCGGAGAAAACCGGCTTGGAAAAAACGTCCCAAGGGAGGGGGGGGGGGGGGGGGGGTGTTACCTTATCACCCCTGTGTTACCACCTTGACCGAGAATATAATTCACGTTTGGAATCTACTACGGACATCCTATGTTAAGGTCAGGGGACATCCTGGATTCATCCCCGGGTTTCCCAAAATGATGGGGAGTTCATGCCACGGTGGAAGGGGGTGCCCTTCATTCCCGCAGGCGCCTGCGACAACTCGTTTGGAATCTACACTAGTATGGACATCACACGGGTCTTTTGTTAGCGACCGAAGTTGTACGCCGTACCTCGTACCACCCTGTTCCCTGATACAAGGGAGAGTTTTACACCACAGCACCAGGTAACATTTACACTATTACGGGGGGCTACATTAAATAGGACCTACGGTATACACAAAAGCCTACATATTTCGCTATTTTTACCAACAATATTTGGTCCTATTTATTACGGCCCCCCGTAATAAACAGCCCTAGCAGTGGACAGATGGGCACATCGGTACTTCCTTCTTCACAGCACGTCTGCTTTCTCGGATTCCTAACATGAGGAGCCACGAACGTCGGCATTCGAGAGATGTTTTTTTTGGGCACGCACAAAGTTTGATCGATTCGAGCACTCCGAAGTGCTCTGGTGTGTAGCCATCCATATGCGCGGCGCATACAGCTGTGAGGAGGGAGGATGAGGATTGGAAACATATTTCCTGAGTTAAGGAGCCCCTGTAGGTTAGGAATTCCGGAATCATAAACCTACCCCCCCCCCCCCCCCCCTCCGTACGGTATTGTAAAAGACCGCACTGCTGGAAAGGCACGGCTTAGGCACCGAAAAACAAACGCAGGAACATCGTCAGTTTCCAAGTTTCAGGAGGAAATTGGGCCCAAAGATACCCCCCCCCGGTCTCGAAAGGGATGCGTGGTCAATGGTGAAATGACGAAGGCAAGCAACAAATGAGTACGCCCCACCCCCCCCCCCCCCCCCGCCTCCCGCACTGTAGAGGACCGCACTATAGAGGACCGCACTGTAGAGACACGGCTCAAGAAACATAAAACATAGCACGAATATGGTCAGTTCCTAAATTCCAGGAATGGGGGGAGGGGGGATGTTCAGTAAGGGCCAATATTACCGATCCCCCCTCCCCCTAACTCACCTAAAATATATATTTTTCCCCCTCACATGTGTACCTGGTATGCTGAAAAACAATCCTAGCACATATATGCTAGGGGCACCTATTTATGCTTTGCACTCTGTTAATTTTCCTGAGTCGAACTCGTTCTTCCCGTTTCTCCTGACTTGTTGCGTATTTTTCTTGACGAAAGAGTAAGACTAAAAATTGGAGGAAACGAAAAAAAAAAAACTTCGATAAGGATTGTCCTATACGTGGAGACCATGCGCGCGAGGTGGGTCGAGGACACGAGGGCGTTTTTTTTTTTGGGGGGGGAGGGGTCGTTTCGAGCCACCCCCAAGAGGTGGGAAAAAAAAAAACGAGAGCGCAAGGTTAGGCACATTGATGAGAGTTTGGTGTGTGTTTGGGATATCGGTGATCTGGCCTGAGTAACCAAGAGCGAGCAAGGACTTTGAAACCGAACAAAATTTCTTATTTTCTACTTTTCGTCGCGCTCCCACCTCTCTCCCCGTACCCCACCCCCCTCCTCTCTTAATCTTTACCCCCCCCCCCCCCCCCCTGGGTAGCGCTCCGTCTCGAAAGGGATGCGTGGCCAACGGTCAACTGACAAAGGCAAGCAACAAATGAGTACGCCCCCCCCCCCCCCCCCCCCCCAAGTTCAAGAAACCCCTCAGGAACAAACAAGTCTCAACCCGAAGCAACTACGCACCACGACGTCGACCTCCTCCTCCTCCTTGCCCTCCTGCATCAGCGTTTCTCGTTCTCCCGCTTCCCGCGGCGCCATCGGCATCGACATGCCCCCCCCGTCACCACCTGTTCGCCTCCAAATCGGTGGAAACCCCCGGTTCCAATTCTGAGCGGAAGATGTAACGGATGCATCGAACGATCGAGCCGCCTCGAAGGCAGTAGACCTTTGCGTTGCAGGACACGGATCGAACGGGGGAGGGCGGGTGTTGTGGGTCGGGAGAAGATGGACGAAAGGCGATGGCGGATGAATGTGGGTGGCGGATGGGATGGAACTGGGGGGGGGGGGAGGAGGTGCATCAACGAAGGCCTTGACTAAAGGGGAGGGGAAGCCGGAAACGGGTGGGGGGGGATGCACTCATTATTATCAATGGCCGTAGTCGTAGGACCAAATATTCTCGCATCCATGCAGTTCCGGGACGGAGCACGTCGGGTTTTCACCGACCAGGCAGACATTGCTTGCACCGAGCGCGAAGCGAAACGTGAGGTGTTCGGCGAGTCGCACGAAGGGTGAGCTGCATCCTACTAAGAACCGCTTTTGTGGCGGGTTTTCTCGCATATGGATGACAGCATCAATGAAATTATTGACGCTCTGGTGGGGCCACTTCCAGAGACAGGAATGGGCTTACGATGCAACTGCCTCGTGGGTGCCTTGCCATATACGCGCTACGTGATTCGACCATCCCCCTTGTGCGGAGTTGAGCTCCCCGCACAAGAAGGATTTAACTCGACCGCCAGCCGTGGTAACCGCCAAAAAGAAACAAACTAAAGGCGGTACCCTGGCCGCCTAACCCACGCAGTGAGAGGCATGTTTTACCGCGTCGTCACCCAATCGACGCCAACCCAACCTATTACTATTACGGGGGTCCATAGTTAACAGGACCTATGGTATACATAAAAACCTATATACTTACCTATTTTTACTAACGAAATTTGGTCCCGTTAACTATGGACCCCCGTACTACCAAGTTCACACAAGATCGGGTTGAGCACTTTTTATTTTCGTGTCAAGCTTCCGGGAAAAACTTGGAAACCAGCTTTGGGAATAAAGATTCTGGAACCAAGCTCTCGAAGTCATTTTTTTATGTAGCAACAAGCCTTCGGAATCAAGCTTCAGGAATCAAACTTCTGGGCATACGTTGGGCACAAGCTTCTGGAATAAAGCTTCTGGAATCAAGATTCTGGAATCAAGTTCTGAAATCATTTTCCTGTGCTGTACAGGAAAAGCTTTTGGAATCAAGCTTCTGGAACCAAGCTCCCGGAACCAACGCTTTTCGGAATCAAGTTCCTGGAATCGAGCACCTGGAAACAATTTTGTGGAGTCGAGCTGCCAAAGTCAAGCTTTCGGAGTTAAGCTTCTGAGTTTGACCTTCTGGAACAGAGGTTTTGAAGTCAAGTTTCGGAGTCAAACTACTGGAAACAAGTTTCTGGACTCAAGCTCAGCAGCAACAAAGACACCGATAATACGCTTTCGGACTCAATATTTTGGAACCAAGCTTCCGGAATCAACGTTCTGCAATCAAACGTCAAATCAATCGAGCCTCTTTATTCGACGTTCTGGAACCAAGCTCCTGAAAAAAGCTTCCGGAACCAAGTTTCTGTTTAGGAATCTGTCCAACAATTTGTGGCACCAAGAGGCTGAAAACAAACGTCTGCAAGCGAGCTTCCAGAGTCGAGGTTCTGGAGTTTATCTTCTCGAAAACAAGCTTCTGGAACCAAGCTTCCCGTCAAGTTTTTGGAACCAACCTTCTCAAATCGAGCTTTTGGAACCAAGCCTCTGCAGGAAAGCTTCCTAGAACCAAGCTTCTGGAATCGGGCCTGTGAAACCAATCGTGCGAAATCATGTTTCTAGTAACGAGCTTCTGGAACAAAGCATCTGGAACCAAGGTGCCAGAACCAATACTCCGGAATCAAGCTTTCTGGAACCAAAACCAAATTTCTGGAATCGAGCGCCCAAAACCAACCTTCTGGGGTCACGTTCCCGACACCAAGCTTCAGAGATCGAGCTATCATTGACGGAGTCAACTTCCCGAAATCGAGTTTCGGGGATCAAGCCATCACGAAGGACTTGTCCGTGCGTGTCAACAATGCCTTTCAACTTGCGGTATACGCACCAACCATTGACGACTTGTTCGTGTGTATCAACAAAAAATACCCTTGAACATTCGACATGCGCACTATTACGGGGGTCCATAGCTAATAGGACCTGTGGTATACATAAAAAACCTACATATTTCCCTAATTTTAGTAACAAAATTAGGTCCTATTTACTATGGTCCCCCCGTAACAATGGCCGATCCTTTGAGGGCAAACCGCCGTCCCGTTTGGGTAAAACACAGTCAAACTCTAAGCGGTTCGTCCCCAAAACGGTGCTTCAGTCCCGAAAGGGTCAACGCAATGGCCGGTGCAAAAACGGCGAGCTCACTCACCCACCCACCCACCCACCCACCCACCCACCGCCGTGGTCTTTCGATATACCTGGGTCGCCGACGTGTGTATGTTGTGCCTGCCTCGTCCAATACGACGGCATAGCGTTGCCCTGTTTACCCCCCTTGCTGCATTACGATGCAGTGTCTCTGTGTAGTACGTTTGTGAGCACAGAGCCTCAATATCTCTCTACAAGGAAGAAGAATGAGCACGGGCAATGGTTGCGCAGGATGCCGAGACGGGGCAATGGAAGAGCGGGTGTTTTTGTGAAGAACGCACAAAGACACACCTGGCAGTGGTGGCAAGCGGTCGAGCAGCAGGGAGCACGAAGCAAGAGCCCCGTCCCAGTAGGAGCTGTCCGGCGGAAGCGAAGAGAAGGAACACGCGCGCCTGGCGGCTGCACCACCTGCGCGGTGACTTCATGATCTCCCTCCTCTCCCTCCTCCCCCCCTCCCTCTCACCACAACACCTCTGCTCCGCTCCTCCTTCGTGGTTCTCCTCCCCCTCTCGTGGTATCGTTTCCCTCTTGTTCTCTCTCCCCCCTCTCTTCCCTGCCGCCCGCCCCCCACCCCCCCCCGCTTCTTTTCTTCTCTTGTTTCCCCCCCTCCTCCTCCTAGTACTCTTTTCCCTCCTCCTCTTCCTTCTCCCCCTTCTATCCCCCCCTTCTTCCTCTCCTCCTTCCGCTTACCCACCCCCTCGTACACGCCCACCCCTTCTTATCTCTTTCGCGCTCGACAGGCTGTTCTCTCTTTTATGTATCTAAAGGTCCTTGTTTGGATGGGCGACGACGAAAAGCGAGCGCGAGCAATCATGTCCGCAGAAGCAGGGGCACGAAGCACCAAAACAAAGAATAAGACGAAAAACAAAACAAAACGAAGACACACCATAACACGACAAAACACAAACAGAACGCAACTATCGACTCGGGGGTTCGCAGCCGGCGAGGCCCTCTTAGTTTGGCAACCAAGCAGAAACCACTCTGATCGATAGACCCGCGACTAGGCAACAGGAGCTTCGTCGAGAAGGGGTCCATCCACAACATTGGGCAGGCGCGAGCGCGGCGGAACTCCGTCAGGAAATAGCAGCAGCACGACGGTAAACCAGCAGCAGAGCAGCGTAGGCACGGCCCGTCTTTCTGCTGCCTCATGATGACTTCTTTCACACCTCGGGCAGACAGATCATCCAAAGATCATCTACAGATGATTCCTGTGTCACGATCTATTCATAGATCATTTAGGGAAGGTATATTCCTGATCCGTATGATCTACCAGGTACTATAAATGTACCGCCCATATTGCCGCCAGGTAGGCGACATGTCTTGAGACACTGAGAAGTGGACGAAGAATTTCAGGATATTTCATTTTTTGCAGGCTATTCCAATAACGTCCTTGTAGAGCTATGGTACACGTGACCAGTCGCGCTCAGCGAAGAGCGCCACTCTCAATCCTACCAATTCTTAGGATTCCACTCTCGTCGTGAGGACAACGCACTTGGCTCTACTGCTGCTGTAGAGTCATGCTGATGATTCTGTGCAGCTGCTGCAAAGCAGCGCAGCAGTAAAAGGCTCGATAAGTTCATAGTCCATTCTCAACTTTGTAGCAAAACAAGAGAGCAGATTCTTGACTGCTGTCGTCGCGTACTGGTGTGGCGGCCCGCGAGATTTATTGCTGCAGGAGATGTTTCTGTACTACAACTGCTGTTAATATTAATGGCACGCACTGCTGTACGTAGCAAAAAGAGTAGTAAAAATATACCAGGTAGGTTTTTTGTGTTTACCGTAGGTCCTATCAGGTATTTACCCCGTAATATTAATATTTAGAAGTACTTGTACATGTATCTGTACGGTTATAGATTTTCAGCACAATAATGCGATTTTTTTTTTTTTTTTTTTTTTCATCACTTTTACTTTCTAGCCCACTCGTACGAGGTTTTACCCTCGACGATCTTCTGTACAAGCCGTGGTCACAGGTGTCGTCCCTTCTCCCCCCCGGTACGTGCCTTTAGTTTTTATCGCGCATAGGGTTCAGCATTCCCACTGCTCGTCGACTTTCATCGAATGTACAGCTAACTCACGCTCTCGCGCTTTCCGCTAATCAATTTTATGCAAGAAAAAGTCCCTACGAGCATGCACTCGGTGAGACTCGAACTCACGAAATTGATCTTGATAGGCTCGCGGACCACCTACCAAGCCACCGGGGACGCCGGCATTGCATCCCGTTATAACGGCACCCTACAGATCTATCGCAGCGCAGTAGATGATCTACGTAATAGATCGTGATCTGTCCGCAGTGTGAACGTTTTTCATTTTTGAAACCCTGTGGAGAGAGAGAGAGAGCTGTGATAGGTGATGCTGCGGTACGTACTTGATACTTGATACGCAGTACACGGCGGTTGGCAACACAGCAGTAGCACAGCGCAGCCCGCTACGAGTACGTATTTACGGCTGAAGGACGAGTGAATATATATCTGACTGAGGACGAGTGAATAATATACATCTGACTGTCGTCAAGCTGCCGTGCTACCACTGCTGTACTGCTGTACTCCAGCTTATGGTTCCTTCTGCCGGGGCTGTTTCTGTCACGGCTCCACGCCGTGGTGGTTTGCATGCTGCATGCTACCTACAGGTAGTACTGCTGTACCAGCGTATGGTCTGCTGGTGGTTCCGTTCTGCTGACTGTGCATCATCCAGGACGAAATGTACATAGCAGTGACGTACCTCGCTGCTACGCAGGTGCAAATACCACATACTCTAGTTCCTATCGACTGAGCAGCGCACATCAGCCGCTGGGCACCTGCTCTAGGATGTTCTCTCACCAGCACAGCGGATGCCACCTAACGGTCACACAACAAAGCAAGGAGCCGCCGCCGGATGGCGCAACACGTTGCAAACATGGGGACCTGGTATAAGTACCCCATGGGGTACGTGGATTAAAAGTACCTTAAAATTGCAAGTACCCCAAAGGAAGACCTATGTACAGCAGTAGTACTACTGCTGTAATTACACATGATACATACATTCAATGTCGACGTATCCCAAGCTTTGATCTGATCCGGTTCGCTACTGCTGTACAGCAGGCCGCGGCACCACCACATAAGGTCACATACAGCCGCAGCAGTACTATCGTGTCATTTGGTATCTTATACTACCACTGCCCCGTAATGTTAATAGTACGTCGACGTGGTTCGTTAGAGTATGATACTCTCACTCGTACTCGTATCAGCCAGATCATGGCCTATTAATAGTACATTGTTTATGTATCTATCTGTAGCCCATAGCTCTCGCTCCACTCCCGGCGAACAAACAACCTTTACCTGGGTATGTTACTACTGCTGCTGCTACTGGTTGTCCTCACCATTTTTTTTTGCGGAAATGCGTGCAGAAGAGCTATCAAGTATAATAGGTTCCTACCCGTCCTGGCCTCATGATTCGGGTGATAGACCCAAATAAATAAGAATTGAATGTATTATTTTTCGTGACGGAAAATAAATAATTCTCTCTATTTCCAGTACGAAATAATTAAATTGAATGTATTAATTTGGTTCCTGTTTCTTCGTGAGTTTTTAGCGATTGACACATGATTAATATATACCAGGTATAGTATTAATACTGTTTTGATGGTAATATCCCTAATTTGTCGTGAAGAAGAGCAGACGCCATGGTGCACGAACGACCACCCACCGCACGTGCATCAAATGAGAAGCGCGAGCATCAGGCCCGGACTGGACCGCTGCCGGCCTACTGCTCAACACCTTCAGGAAGTACACCGTGTATCTGTACATCCTCTGAGTTCCACAGCTGTCAGATTTTGTTCCCCTCAAAAACGGTACGAAGTACGTGCGATTGAAGTATCCCACGCAACTTGCAAAGATGAGTTTCGATTCAAATCCTCGATCTCACAGCTGTCGTATTTTTTTATTTTGTAATACAATCATCAACAACACGAGTAGCAAAGCAGCAGTAAGGCTTCACAATACACTGCACATACATTGTCGGATGGTCAAACCGTAACTTCATGGGCCCAACTTCACGCGCAAGGAGTTTTACCTCCGATATGTTATTCAGGCTGCCCTCCGACAATGTGCCACTCAATTTCCACTTTTCGACGTACCTTAAATATCGATATTGGTGTATATATCAGCACGATACAAATGGCTGCTTGCTTCGTACTCGATGTAGGTATTAATAGCATACGCGTTCTGACGTATTAATTTGGTCGTCATAGGGCGAGAGGGTGGTAGGCAACGCAATGCCCCCCAACGACATAGTACGTAGCGCGGGCGAGTGGTCACGCATTGGAAATAAACATATCTCCAAGCACACGCTGTTGCGTACCAGGGGATTCTTCAATTCATCCATGGAACACCATGTCTGCCTACCGCCATCTTCTATGCTTCGCGCTCCATTCACCTCGCGTTTTCGCCGGGACAATTTTCTTTGTTAACCTCGCTTTTACTTTGCAGCTTCAGGACAAGCCGTCCGTACTCCCCCCCCGGTACGTGCCTTCATTTTTATCGCGTAGAGGGTTCAGCATTCCCGACTGGTGGTCGATTTCCATCGAATGTCGCTAACTCACGCTCTCGCGCTTTCCGCAAGTCAACTCTATGCACAAGAAAAAGCCCCTACGAGTATAGACGAGCATGCAGTTTGGCGGGGCTCGAACCTGCGAAATCGTCCTTGGTCCTTACGCGGTTTACCTACTAGACCTTAGGGGACACCATGACCCTAAATGACGTACGCTGCGCCCAACATGAACTATTTTTTTCTCTTTCTTTTCCCATCTCATTTCTTTTCTCGCCCCGTCTTCGTCGTAACTGAGATCCGGGGTCACATAGCAAGCTTTTCTCTCCCTCCCCCCGATACCCCCCCCGCCCCCCGTGCGCGCTACCGTGCACATGTTGTATTTCTATCGCGAAAAAGGTTCAGCACCTCCTTCCTGTGTCGACTCGTGTCGAATCCTACGCTCCTCTCACTCGGTCTTCTCTCTCTTGGCTGGCCACCTGCGTGGCTTTGGGTCTCTTCCTGGACGAGTGTAGCTCCGTGCAGTCTAGATACCGACTCTCCTTCTTACTTCTAACCGACGAATCGGGCGGATTGAGTATGCCCGAGGTGTTGTCTGGATCGCGAGAGGGGAGAAGGCCCCGCACAAAAGCTTGCGCATCCCGCGCGAACCTCGCCGCTACTTCCATCCCTGCATTGTAGTATTTCGGGCGGTTTTGGTCGAAGTGGTCGATAACACCCCTGACCGCGGCAACGCATGTCTCCATCATATTAACGCTCAGCTTCCCTTTGATGACCGCACCTAGGGCGCTGCGCTTGACATGGTTGTCATCCTGCATGTCTATCGCCCCAAAATCATCAGTGAAACCACCATCGTACGTCCCTCGTTCATGCCCGTCGAACACGCTAAGGTCCGCCCTGTGGATACTCCACTCGTCACCAGAAGATCGCCAACGAGGGTGGACACAATCGCCATTGAACTCTACGGCGGAGTGCAGCCGGGTGAAGAGTGCGACTCATACGTGCCTGCATGGCAAGCCACAACGCAGCACCTGCCAAGCAAGTGCATAGCTGAAAACCGCCAGGCCCGACAACAACGATGTGCGCGCTTTCGTCTTGGTACCGGAACACTACTTTCACGACAGCACATAGCTGCACGTGCTCAACAAGTTGGTGAAACGCGGGCAAAGATGTCGCCCCAAACTTGGGACCCAATGGATCATAGTCCTCATCGAACCCTTCCTCCGGCACCTCGCGACATACATCGTGGTGGTCACTGCTGTGCTCTGCTAACTTCCTCAGAAAGTCGTTGGCACCATTGCCCTCTGCCAAGACGTCTGTATCATACAGGGTGCTCGTCCGTAGTTCCGCCAGCATTTTCTGCACACGGGTAGATGAAACCGAGCATTGATGGTTACTCAAACTGTTGGAGCGATCGACAGTGTTTGGTTATATATAGCACTACCTTCTAGACCACTCAGTCAGTACTTAGTCAGCGCTGACTGAGTGGTCTAGCAGGTATTAATAGTGCTATAACCACATTTCAAACTGGGCCCAAGGGAGAGAGGTGCAATCTGCTCACGGTTATAAACCTATTTCAGGATGAGAATATACTGAAGGAGATTCTCTGCACCATCACTGTCAAGGAAGGAATACCGGCACGTTATACCGTTGCCTCCTCTCACCTTATGCGCGTAGTGGCTGACCTTGACTCTTCCGAGTTCCTGCAGCATAGGCTCGAAAGACTTGAGCACTCTGTCCTCCAGGTCCTTGATGCTGACGGCGGGGACCTTGGCGGCACGTCTTTGCGGTCGTTTCGGTCATTGTGGACAGGGCAGTCGAGGGCCGTTCAGGTGAGCATGCAGCACCCAAAGATGGTGTAAGACTTGACATCTCGACGTATACCCCCCGTAACTGGGCCTAGTGTCAAGGTCAGCAATCTACCGCAATCTAACCAACTTCTTGAGGACCAATTTACTGTTCGTCAAGGATAATAGACTTCTCTCCTCAATCGATGTTTCCTGCCGTCTTTTTGCCCACCATTGATTACGTGTACCACGAAAGAAAAGCAACATGAGCGGCTGAACTCAAGTCAACTAACTGGCCGTATATTTCCGGATCGCTCTAAATCGAAAAGACACCAGATCGTGAAATAGAAAGCATGTGATGGATGATGTGGAGGGTTAGACATGAAACATTGGCGCCGCCCACCCTCGCCGCATTACCCTTGATTCAAACTCACGCGAGGGATTCCACAGCAAAGGCCCTTGTTCGTCTGGCCAGCTCCTCCTTCACCCAGTTCAGGGTGGATTTCCTGTTGATGACGTGGCGTGTTTCTAACACACCGAAGATTCCCTCCACCGTCGATGATGCTGTCATGCTCAGGGTCACAGCGGTCGGGTGGTAGCAGCGGGCCCAGTGCTTCCGTTGCCTGTAAATACAACGATTGAACCATGAGATAATTTTATCGTTCTGTCTAGCAAGGCATTATGCTTGTCTCTGAGCAGAAACCGAAAACCATGCTCGTACCCGTCTGACCGTCGGACTCACCCGAATAGGTAGCCGCTGAGGTACGCTTGACACGCCGAGTCCTTGACCATTTCCATTACTTTCGCCCACACCCCGTCAAAGGCCTGCAACCCGTGAACGAGCGACACGGCGACAAAAATCCACGGAAAACGCTGGTAAGGTTATATGCACCAGGTATTGGGCACTCCATTAAAAAAAACAAGCGCAACTAACGCCCTGTAGGTGTGAAGTGCTTTGCCCGAGCGCGCCTTGGCACTTCTTCTTGGCATTTTTCATCAAGTGTCAAAGGCAATGCAAGTGCACTGTGTTTGGAAGATGCTCCGCAACCGCGCTTGTCATGGCAGCGTCGGCGTCCGAAATAATAACCTTCATGGTGGGAGGGAATACACTACAACTCGATACGGCTACCCCACGCCCCGTCCGGGCACATGGGAAGAATCTCGGACAGTAGCATCATTTCGTAGTCGTCCTGCTTACAGTCGTTGGCTACTCGGTACTTCGCGAGAACAGCGTTACTGTAGTATAGACAGGAGTGGTGCAGGTGACGATTCTCTCCCACCAGTTGCTCGGCGTTCTTCGCGGCCTTCGCAAGCACCACGAGCTTCACATGGGGCCAGAAGTAATCGGTGCCCCATAGGCCGTGAGAAATAGAACGCCACAAGCAGTTTCCGTCGCCTTCTACGTAGAAGGCGCGACACACCTGACGCAACTCCAAAGGCAGCACCTGTGTGGCGCTACCGTCAAACAACTGTCGGGCCTGGGGAATGATACCGGAAACACGGGGACCAACAGGCCGTACGGGTGCGCATTCGTTACGGATACGAATTCGTGAACGTCGGCAACAACGACTTTCCTGGTACGTGCTTTATGGTGTATATTCGCTGATCCGACATGGCTTCAATAGGACGATGGGGGTTGAAATATCCTCTGACCTAAAACTTACTTGGCCAAACGCGTTGCGAACGCACCGGCAACCTAAAACCTACAGATGCGAAACGCGAAACGGGACTCTTCGGTCAAGCACCAACTCGTTGGCCGGCCGCACAGTCGGTCTAGTATATCAGGAGAGCGCACTAGCACAAAACAACGGGGCCACAACCCCAAAAAAATAGACGCGACCTGCCTCTTCCTCCACATGTTCCGGCACGATCCGAAGCTCGCCCACGGGGCAGCCAAACACTTTCAGTACCGTGCATTCCTCCGTGCAGAAGTTAGAGAGCTGACGCTTGGAGATAGCGGTCTAGTTGGAGGCTCCGCCTCGAGTGTTTAGCGGATAGATGAGTTAGTTGAGCATGCCTTCCAGCTCCTCCGTTTTTTCGACACGGTCGTGTGGTACATCACCTTGCCACAGCAATGGAGGGCGTGGGAAGGACGGTACAAATCTTAAAGGGAGGTCCGCATTGGGTGAAAAATGCGGCATGTTCACCATGCCGATGGCTCCAACAATTGCCCCAGCGGATGCAGGCCCCGACGGTAGTACGGAACGGCAACCAACCTTTAACCGAGGTTTACATCGCAACGCCCGGTGTGCCGATGCTTGGCGCTATTCTGTACCTTCCTGCGAGTTGCTACGAGAAAAATCGACGGCCTTCTTCTCACCTTGCCCGTCTCGCTCAGCTTTGTCTTGTTGTCCCTGCGTTGATGCCTTCGCTTGCTGTTTTTCTTCCGAGTTGAACTGTTCTTCTTAAGTCCAGCCATGATGCTGTCTTCGTCTTGTTCCTGTCGCTCAGACGAGGCACCGGACGTTCTTGATGACCCACGAAAAACACCGTTCGTGGTATTGTTGCTATGAATCGTGAATGCCGACACTACCTCGAATCAACACGTCAAGTGTGTAAGGATTCATGCACAACGCAAAACACCATTCGTCAAATATCACGTGTCGAGATACGCCTGATCAGGCCCCTACATTATCTACCCGGAATACAACTTCCACCTCGGGTATCCAAGCAGGGTTGTGAAAAAAACAAATAACCGATGTAAGGCCGATGCCATGGGAATCAATGTTCCTTGTGAGCGCGCGCCTACTGCTGCAGGTGCGAGACACAACAACAGCAGCTGCACAATGTTGCATTATGGAGCTATTGTCATTTTTAAGTCGCCAGATTCGCACAAGTATGTACCTCCTTCGCAATTCCGTTTGACGTGCCCCTATTAACTTCCTTCCGCGAGCGCAGCGCGCGGCGTTGGCCGCCCGCGAAGCGGAGTCCTTGTACATATTTCAAAATGCAAATTATATAAAAAAAAGCCCTGTAACAAACAAGTTGGTTGTATCTTCTCTGGGCGCCCGCGAAGCAGAGTATTCTCGGAAGGCTGAGAGAATGTGAGTTTTGTACGTACGTAAAACCCTTGAAATATTTCAAATTGAAATAAAAAAAAATAGACCGGCCAGCCCGGCGCAACACGTTGGTTGTATCTGCTCTGTTTTGCGAGGACATAACCCGGAACAAGCTGCCTCGTCGAGGTATTACAACAGCATCAGCACTCAGACTAGGACTGCTGACCTTCTATTGCGGTTGGGGTAGCTTGGCGCTTGCTACAGCAGAAGACTTCCCTACCAGGCTTGCTGGCTCGAAGCTCTAAAGTCTCTCTCTCTTTACCGCTCTGGTTGCCTGCAGTGCCCGCCGATGGAGAGCTGTGCGTGTGCTTCTGGCTGCTGCTTGCTTGGCTGGGGGTGTTTTCCGTCTGGCTTGCTCTGCGGTGCTGGCGAGTGGAAGCTGGGACGGGAACGGACGTGATCTTGCCGGCACAAACGAAATGCACTAGGAGTACTGTAGAAACCCTATGGTTTGTTTGGGGTACGTGCACTTTTAAAAGTACCTCTTTGAGGTACTTTTAATCCACGTACCCCATGGGGTACTTATATCAGGTCCCTGCCCCCTGCAGTACCAAGGTTGTGCAATATCTATACGAAACCCATGAAGTTCCCCACCAGCACAGCGGATGCCATCTAACGGTCACACAACAAAGCAAGGAGCCGCCGCCGGATGTAGTCATTCCCATTGCTTCTCGATCTAGGATTCCCATTGAATGGGAATTGTCATTCCATTTGTTCTTGCCCGACAAGACAAGATCAATATGAGAAGGGGAACGACTTTACATTTTGGGGACTTGCTGTGGGTAAGGGCTATGACAGTGAAAAAAAAAACTGTCCACGGCGACAGCGCAGCAGGCTACCGCAGCGCCCACAAAGGGTTCAGAACTATCCAGCACCATGTCATCGACGTTGTCAACGAAGATATTGTGGAAGTTGTTCCAGGGTGAGCTGTGAGTGGAGAAAATTGAAAAATGCTCGTACTGGCTGCAGGTACGTACTATTATTGTTAATAATGAGGCGCGCGAAGCGCGCTAAAAGCGGGCGAGCCTTTTTTTTCTTGGAATTTTCCAAGAAAAAAAAAGCCTCTTCATAGCGGCTCGGATACGAGCGTGGGGTGCCTTGTTTTGAGTTTCTCTGTATGTGTGTGTGTGTGTGTGTGTGTGTGAGCGTGTATGTGTGTGTGATTCAACATTTTTTTGGGCAACGTTTGACCACCGCCCTCGACGCACACCGCACCAATTCCAGTCCCGGCGGGCTCTGTGGACGCGCACACACAAAACAGACCTCCTGGTGCTGGTGCGGTGGTAAGTCGTTCACAGCAGCTCGAGTTAGGTGTGGCAACGTGTGTAGGCACATGTTGGTGCTGGGCCATGTTGAAAAAACACAGAACCAACAACACATTATATTTTGAAACCCAGCTAGCTCTACGAGTACTCGTAGGTAGGCAGACTGTGTCTGTCCACAGCAACGAGCGTTCGGGTCATGTCCCCGAGACATGCTGCAGGCCCATCCTCCTGCTGATGAGGGGACTGAGAAGCAGGAGAGTATCTGCTGTATAATAGTTGTTGTACAGCAGTAGTAGTAGTGGTGGCACTGCTAGAAGAAGCTCTGCTGGACACACGTCAGATTGTAGATTTTTCGTCTTACAAATTATGAGTTCGGGACCAGGAAACACATGTACGAAGGGTTCACACACAATCCGAGCGTACAGCGACGCTGACCTGGCCTCGATGCAGGCAGCAGCGGCAGAGCAGCAATGCTCAGTCGGGATGTCCGTGCGAGAAGGTAGTCGCCACCACAGGTCAAACTACGCTACAGTCTAACTCGTCGGCATGAGGCTGGATTCGACGACGAAGGAAGAGGGAGACAGGGCGTCGACGAGCGCGGAAGATACGTATTGCACTCACCCTGCGCGAGAATAATTGTTGTCTTTTAGATCAGAACCGCAAGTGCGAGGATCTCTTTGTTTCTGGGATGGAGGAGAAGGGGACCGACTCGATGGTGGTGGCAACTCGAGCGCGTTCGAAGGGGCAAGCCGATTGGGCTCAAACGGCGAGGGGGCAGCCATGGAAGACGGCAGCGGGATGGAGGAGATGGAGACTTTCGGGAGGCTTCTCCAGAAAAGGAGCGCCTAGGGTCAAAGGCAGCCACGGAGGACAGGAACGTGACGCTGTGATGGGAAGGCTAGAGTTCAATTTTCGCGTCCGTCCCTTTTCAGCTGTTCGATTTGGCGGTTGAATGTTAGATACAGAGCCTCAACGGAAAACGCGGCCCGCTTGGCTATACATACCACGGAGATCTTAGTTCCGAAATCGTCGAGATGGTTTGAGCCGCTGAGCGCGTCAAGTTGGCATGCACCCGCTGTGCCCAAACGATGCGGGATGGAGGATCGGGTGGAGGCGCATTGCAGCCAGACTCCGACCGCTTCGGTAAGCTGTTTCATTTCATCGCCCCTAAGCGGAACAACTGCAACATGTATGAATTCACGAGATGACTGATGATTTTCAGAAAGGAGTTGAGAAGGAAGAGGGAATCAGCGGCCCCAGGGCAACACCATGTCTATGAGGGACGGGGTTATGGACCGTGCTGGTTCTTCTAGCTGCCCGAAAACAAATCGAAGGCCGCCAACACCGCTAACAAAATGCCCGCCGTCACTAAGAAAACACAGGAACAGGGCCGTTCAACTCGCGAGCACGATTGCTTCCTCGACTTTTTTTTAGGGAATGCACGTATGTGACGTTCCGGAGTTCAACTTGGAGTGTGGCGTTGAAGCGCCCAAGTCTATTGAAGAGGTCTGATCTGCAATCGCTGTTGCGCCAGGTGGCGCCGGGTATTGGTTTGTATACCGATTTGGGGAGGAAGGCACGATCAGTGCCGCGGGAGCGGGACTTCAGACCGACACTGGCAAAGCCGTTGAGAACGAGAAAACGGACCACCCGTCGTCGATCTAATTGATGTTTGCCGTCGTATGCAGTGTAGATGGTCAAGGGCAGTAATCATGTATGTTGACGCTTGCAATGACCCCTCGTAACGCAGAGGTACTTTGTGACGACCGTTGCGGACCTTTTTTCGACTCCCCGATTTATGTCGATCTTGCCGTGCTTGGTAAAGTTTCGGCTGCCCCCCACCCGTTCGCCCTCTCGTAAGCTTCCGTGCATGTCTTTTGGTGAGCATAGCATGAGTAGTCTATTGGATTTAAGTACCTCAAACGGGAACGAAGTTTCTTGACGTGCATTGTTTTACGCTATCCAGGAAAATCGTAACTGCTGCCGTCGACTTGTGTGCGTTGGTGGCGATGGACAACATCTCTTTTTCATTGTAGTCGTGGATGGTGATTCTTCTTTTCATCGGGGCGGTTGGTCGGGCGTTACAGCGACTTCGAAGGAGGGGCCCCTTTATGTTTGGCGAGGTCAGAATTAGAAACTCGCATTCTCGTTCGTGGAAAAAAATTTTTAAGTCGCCAACCTAGTAAATCCTCACCGTATTGCTACATCACTAATCACAACAACACCACCAGCGTGTCAGACGCCTACATACTTCGGCAGAGGTTCACATATGCTGTAACACCAAACGATTATGAGCCTCCCCTAGAGAGGAACTCTGTACTGTTATTATAAATAATAGTAAGTCATCGGACAACCTGAGTTTGGTAATATGCTGTAAGCTTCCCGATACACGATAAAAGGGCTTGCAAACAATAATGGTATGCGATACAAATCGCACGCGCGAAGTTATTGGGTATTTTGAGAGTTGAAGAGCTCCGTCAGTGGGAAAAATGACTATTACGGGGGTCCATAGTTAACAGGACCAAATATTGTTAGTAAAAATACCTAAATATATAGGTTTTTATGTATGCCATAGGTCCTGTTAACTATGTACCCCCGTAATAGGCTATGATGTATTCACGCGATAAGCCCTACCGTGCAGGACGGCTCTACACGTAGTGTTGGGCCGTTTTAGGCGCAACCCGCGGTTAGCACAGTGACACTGACACTGCGCCGTATCGATCAGGGCATGGCGGAAAAATTACTTATAAAAACTTCATTGTCTCCCTCCAAAAACATCCACGTGCGGAGTTTCCACCATTTGCGTATCCCACGGACTACAGTTACTAGTAGTTTCCTTCCTGCTGCACCAGAAATCATGACTCACGAATGCAAGTGCGCAGGTCTCCCCTTGCGCAATACGGGCGCAGCGAACTCCTCGTGGAAACCTAGGGCAATGTAGCAAACCCCACAGAGTGTCGACAACGTGTTACGGGGGACCATAGTAAATAGCACCTACGGTACACACAAAGACCTGTATATATTTCCTATTTTTAATAACAATATTTGGTTCTATTTACTATGGTCTCCCGAAATAGCGGTGTGCTACACTGAAGTTCAATGTCCCGGCAAGAATTTTTGTTCGCGCCCACATTGTGCAGGGGGGGGGGAAGCGAGCTACGGGAGAGAAAAGCACTTTTACCCCACAAAACATTTCTGACTGACGGGATTTAGGACTGCAGTCCCGTTTTGGGGGCAGACCACTCTATTTCCAAGTACTTTGTCCCCAAAACGGGACTGATATTCTCGAAGGGATAAAGGTCACCGAGGAACTACCCAATGTAGAACTTGGAATCCCATCCATTTGCAACGATATTTTTCGCTGCACACCAATAGGACGTGAGATTGTTCATCTTGGTCAATTTTCCGTGAGGTGTTTTGGGGGGCGGGGAGAGTGTAGAAAGCTCCTCGAGTGAGAAGCCTCAGAAAAATCTCGGAAAAATTGCAGGAGTACCCCTACCGTGTAGCACGTGAGAGGGGCGTCCTGACCACCTGCAACACACCCGGCACAACAACACCGTACACGTCCGATGAACGCCCTACAAGGCCATTCTGAAGCGGTCAATTAAAAAGCAAAATAAGCGATGCAAGGGCGCTTGCTGCAGCGTGGCGACAAACACTGCTCAACTCTAGGAGAGACCAACGCAGCACACCAGTGTTACCCAGTCTACCTACCTACCTGCCTTCCTACCCACCTACCTATGTATGCCTATCTATACGAACGACACAATGGTCTACGTTCTCAGTAAAGAGCAATGCTAGGTACCATAATCTCTGGGGTCTTAACGAAAAACAGCTCAGTATCTCACCCGAAACAGGACCCATTCGAAAAAATATTGTCGGCGCAACCCGATGACAACATGTACCACCATACGCGTTCCGTAAATTATAAAACAAAGACACTGTTGTGATATAGGTATCATACTATCTAACCGATATAGTTGCTCACTGGAGGAGCTCGACCGGTCAGAAAAAATATTGAACCAAACAGTGGTACCCCTCCCCCCCCCCACCGTAGCTCTGCCATAAAGGGCTAAACACTAGGGCTGGGCACTGGCACATTATGTACTGGTAGGATAGTAAATCTACTGATTAACCTCGCCGGTATATTTGCCAGTATTGTTTATCTTACCGTCCAAGAAAAACGCCATAATATAGTGCGGAAACCCGCAAAGTGCGTGTCCAGAGGAGAGAGTAAAAAGGAGAGATAGTCTACTCTAGGCCAGTATACTAATTGATTTTTCGACCACAGTATCATCGCTACTGACTGAGTCAGGCAGTGCCCAGCTCTACTAAAAGGCCAAGGGAAGTGGCGCGTCGCCAGCTCGTAATCGCTTCGGGTGCCCCAGACAGCGACCGACGCAAGGACAACTTTGGTGTCATCATCAACAATAACCATCCACGAGGATCATGTTGCGCCCGGGGCCCTACGACTCCTTGCATAGAAACTAAAATACACCAACTTGTGCCATCCCCCTAATACGCAGTGGCCGTCGCCGTAACTGTCTCTTTTTCTTTGCCCTTTTCCCCCGTCTGAAGTCCTAAGAGGGTAGCCATCGGCACCAGGCGCTAAGACGCACGCTACACCTATACGTTAGAGGGGTACATCAGAAAATTCTTAGACTTACTACCCCCATTTGAGGAGGAGCTCCATGCCTTGCCCAAAAACAGATTTGGATGCGAAGGGCGCGATATACCTCCATGGTACCACTGCCGCCAGACTGCAGCGCACTACTCGTACCCCTAGCTGGATGAGGGATTCCGTCAGATTTGTTGGCTTGACATCGGGAACCCACGCCGTTTTTTCTAGGCAGGCCCTGAAACTTTGCGCGCATGTTTGCATGCTCTTTGTTGGCCTATTAGTATATAAAACGATCAGCAGGATTCAAACCGTGGTGGGCCCAGTGGGGTCATCATTTGGGGGACCCGTCCCCGTGAGTCAGATTGTGATTTTGGCCAAACAGAGCCTACATACCTCTATATCGTGTGTATTGTCACGCGAGCGACTGGGTCAGGCATCCCAAAGAAAAAGAATAAACGTTCTGAGTGAACGACCTCCTTCTTCGCTCACTCGCTCGCTGTCTTCACGGCCGCGTACATGGCCACTCCCTCGTCCCCCCCCCCCGTTCCCGTGTACACCTCGAATATCGACAACGGGTCCATCAGCTCGTACCCTTGCTTCGGGATCCGGGTGACGAACGTCACCCACGTTGCCATGCTCGCCGTGGTCGCGTGGTTGTCACGCAGGTAGTCCCCCGGAGGCGCTATAACCGTCGCGGCGAACCCGCCACCTAAGGCTGGAGAATCTTTCGGGTCGGCCACTTCCAGGCCCACCGTGACATCCGCCCCGTCCGGGGTTGGGTTGGCGTATGAGGATACCTCACGACCACCTTTGGCTCCGGTGGTGGCGAACCGCTCCCGAGCTTCGGTGCGCATGGCTGCAATGGAAGGGCCTATTGTGGACCACTTGATAGATTGGGTCTTGCCGACGATGAAGCGCGAAGGCACTTTCTCCAGATCGATCTGGGATGAGGGGCGGGGGGGAAACAGGGTGAAGGGTTTGCATGGTATTGGATGGCGGGCTGGTCAGGGAGTAGAGGACCTGTAGACCATGATCTGCCGAGGTGTGAAACATTCCAGGCCAGAGAGGTACCACATACAATAGATTGCACTACATATTGGGGGGCAGCTCTTATACTGCGTTGAGAAGCCCTGCCAGTCAGTAACGTTTGGGCTGAAAAAAAATCCCCGCCAAACTGTACCGCCTCCTTACAGTGCAGAGCCTTGGCATGGCTCCAGAAAATAATAAACCCTGTCTGCCGAACTGACAAAATCCGTTCATACCATTTGCAGCAAAACACCATACAATTTTCATTGTAACATGGAACACGCACGGCCGACGTATCACCCAGCTGGCACAGCTGAGTAGCAACCATCCAATCGGTCCAACTCACAGTTAACGGGATACATAATATGCTTCAACTCTTTTAACACTGCAGTCCCGTTTTGAGGACGAACTACTTAGGGATTGAGTGATTCATCCCGAAACTAAAATTGCTGCTGTCCTAAAAGGTGCAAGTGAAGTTTTCAGGTTTGATTAGGGAAACATCGGCTAGGAGTCAGTAGGGGCTGCATTACTTATAAAAAAGTGTCAAGTGTCCACGTCTGACTGACAGCATCTACCTTCTGTGCTTTCAGTCCTTGGATTCTGAGGCAGTTACCTTTTTTTTTATTTTTTATTTATCATCACTTTTACTTTCCAGCCCACTCGTATGAGGTTTTACCCTCGACGATCTTCTGGACAAGCCGTGGTCACAGGTGTCGTCCCTTCTCCCCCCCGGTACGTGCCTTTAGTTTTTATCGCGCATAGGGTTCAGCATTCCCATTGCTCGTCGACTTTCATCGAATGTACAGCTAACTCACGCTCTCGCGCTTTCCGCTAATCAATTTTATGCAAGAAAAAATCCCCATGAGCATGCACTCGGTGAGACTCGAACTCACGAAATTGATCTTGATAGGCTCGCGGACCACCTACCAAGCCACCGGGGACGCCGGCATTTATATACACGTGGATGGTACGATGCCAATGAGCGCTGAACATTGTCAGATGACAAGTTGGAAAATGAAACGAGAGATTGATCGATCATGATTCAGAACGAGTAAACACGCGGTTGAAAGTGCGCACCTTGTCGTTTTGACCGATATCGAATAGCCCCGCGGCGCCGACAGGGTGCGGCAAGCCTAGCGCGCCCAACGCTGCTACGCCCAAAACACCTGGCCGGGGGAGAGAGACAACGTGAACGACGTGAGAGTCAAACGTGTCAGGAGATGCGACTTTTGTGCGTCTTCACGGCAGTCGCACCTTTAGGAGGTACTAATCTGTTCGAAAGATCAGAACCGTTTTGATACATAGTTGACCATAAAAATGGTCCTTAAATATCGAGCCGAAGTGGTACATACCACACAAAAACTACAGTGTTGGTGTATATACCTTTGTTACTTTTGAGTCCAAACTAGATAAACACTAAAATCAAGTACAAATCACACGTCAGGAGCCCTGCCTTTGGCCAGTCTCACATCGTACCTTTTTCCGGCTTGAACCTGGCCACGAAGAGTTTTTGCGAAAATCAGGTATACCTTTGTTACTTTTGAGTCCAAACTAGATAAACACTAAAAATCAAGTACAAATCACACGTCAGGAGCCCTGCCTTTGGCCAGTCTCACATCGTACCTTTTTCCGGCTTGAACCTGGCCACGCACATTTGGATTTGTCTATTACTGCTGTGTCTATTGATAGCTTTCAACTGTTTTCGCCTGATTTTCAGGCAATAAGAGAGGCCATACGTACGCTGTTTTTTCTCTGCGGTTGCGGTTTCCGGCCCTAAACTCTGTACGTACGTACCTATATACATACGCACGCTGATTTCACTTTTTGTTCCGGCGTGCGTCACTTGCTATGACGTGTACTCTATTGTTGTACAACACATATACATCGTGGGCACAGACAGCAGTCCGTCTACCTCACCCCACGTCAAATTCGCCTCAGGTTTGGCTTCAGAGCTGGCAACGGGGGGAAGGCATCAGAACAAGTACTTTTGGCGCGCCCGCCGTGGCGAAACAAACAGCATTGTGACCCTATGCAGGTCGGAGAGGAGCCGGTAGTGCCTACGTATACCGGAAGAAAAACAAACAAACAAGATTTTGGAGGCTACACGCTCAATGCCCAGGCGCAAGAAAATAAATGTTCGTGATTTCTGATGGCCAGAAACACGGCTCGTGGCGTGTGGGCTTTATGCTTGGTTTCAATATGTAACTATTACGGGGGGCCATAGTAAATAGGACCAAATATTGTTAGTAAAACTGGGCAAATATATAGGTTTTTATGTATACCATAGGTCCTATTAACTATGGATCCCCGTAATAACTGTTTTCGGTACCTGATTTTGGCACAAAATGTTATTTTTAAGGCTACACTGCCGTCGGTTGCAGGTCTAATGTATACCCTGCCATCTCCTGATATTTTTGTCGAGGCGACGCCTGTACACTACCAAACTCTTCCCTGAAGTTTAGGACTCGCTTCGGACGTTTCATTTAGTAGATCAGGAACATCAAAACGGTCCATGCCGTTCCTGACATAAACTACTTGATAATACTAGTGGCTAGTTGGGGACGTCTAAGGACTACCACGCTGTCCGTAAACGCAACCTTACTACTGTAGGACTGCAGTCCCGTTTTGGGGACAGACGCCTCAAAATCTGGTGCTCCGTCCTCAAAACGGGACGTCCTAAAGGGGTTGAAGATATTTTAACAAGAGTATACCCTGCCTAAACATTACGGACAGTTTAGAGTGGTAGTTTTTTGCCTTTGCAGTTTCGAGGGTAGAACGTTACATGGTTCATGGACAGCGGCCCACGCTGCTGATGGATAATCTTTCAGAACCAACCACGCACGGCAATACAATAACACGACAACACGGCACAATGTGCACACGCGTACAGAAACCAAAAATCGTCGGGAAAGCGAAGATTCGTCGTTCGTCTCCTCACATGTTTCTTTTTCAAAAAGGCGGCTGCGAGTTGTTCTTCCAAAACAAAAAAATTCCGAGCACCTAAAAATATAAAAAAAAAAACAGGGCTATTAATAGGTGTTTGCGCAAAAGCGCTTTTAGAAAATCACGCTATTACGGGGGACCATAGTTAATAGGACCTATGGTACACACAAAAACCTCTATATATTTGCCTATTTTTACTAACAATAGTTGGTTCTATTTACTATGGTTCCCCGTAATAGCAAAAATGATCCCGAACATGAGATAACACACCCGCTCGGACTAATTTCCAGTCCCGTTTTTCTCAACGATATGGGAAAGGTGCCTACTGCCGAGCGAGGAGTCTATGGAAAAAAGCTGTCGTCGTCGCGATATTTCTCCTAAAGCTCTCGTCTCTATATTTCTCCTAGGCCAACATCTTCGTTTGTGTGTGCCCCCTTTAAGGCACGTTTTGGAGAAAATCGCCTCGGAGAATCGTCCCAGGGGGGGTGAAATAACGTCACTGGGACTGGTAGCAGAGGCGGCACTGCGGTTAACTCCGCCGCCGGCGCCGGATTGCCGTTTGCTAGGCTGCTTGTTTTCCTGTTCAATATTTATTTAATTTTATGCTGAGGGAAAATAAGTTTCGGCACCTTGTGGGTGGGAGCAGGGTGCCAAATGGGGTCAGGTTTGGGTGTGATCAGGTCGGGGTGGGAGCGAGGTGCGAAGGGGGAAGAGGGTGTTTCAAAAAGTTGCATAAATTTGATCAACCCTACGCACGAGCACCGGAGACCGCGAGCGCGAAGCACGAACTGCAATCCCACATGTCAGGTGTGGGTCGTGGGCCCAGGGTTCTTGGTTGTTGGCGCGCTGCGCACGAGAGTGCACAGTTAAAAAAGGGTCCTGGCCAAAATCAGGTGTACCTGGTCCATTGTATGGACCAAAATCAGGCACACTGCAAACAATTAGTGAAAACACACGCCAAATATACGCCATACCTGGATTTGTCCAATTCGTCTACAGTAGCTTTCAACTGTTCTTGTCTGGTTTTCCGCCAATCAGAGAGGCCATACGTGGAACGTTTTTCTCTCGGCGTATGCGGTCTCCGAGGCACAATTTCTGTACGCAGGCGCCAGGTACCTGGTATGTATTTGGGTATACATACGCTACTTGCGCTGATTGTACCTTTTTTTTTTTTCATGTTTACGCATCACTTTTACTTTTCCAGCTGAGCGATCTTCAGGACAAGCCGCGGTCACAAGTGTCGTCCCTTTTCCCCCCCGGTGCGTGCCGCGCACAGGGTTCAGCACTCCCACCGCTCGTCGATTTTTATCGAATGTTGCTAACTCACGCTCTCTCGCTTTCACCACACATTTTTTTTGCAAGAAAACATCCTGACGAGTATGCACTCGGTGAGACTCGAACCGACGAAATTGATCTTAGTAAGCGCGCGGACCACCTACCAAGCCACCCGGGACGTGTGTACGGTGTGCTTCAGTCGTTATGATATGTACTATGTTGTTTTCTATCGATACAGGAGGCGTATGACAGCAATTCGTCAAGCTTCGAACGGCTCACCACCAAGTCCTCTTGCGAGGCAGTGGCTTCTAGCGCCGACTGCGTACTGAGCACGCCACCTTCTCGTATGCGGAGGCCCTCGAGATGACAGGTTGCGAGAGCATCTAAACGATCACCCTTAAACGGCGGCTTTTTTTTTTTTTGCGGGGGCCGTTGCACGGCAAAGCAAGGAGCGACCAATGAGTCGGGTAATGCTCGGGACGATGGCTGGCGGGGAGAGCCCGAGATCTGGCGGATAGTTCAAGACTTGGCATAGATGCATACTCGAAGACCTTAAGGAGTTCCGAGTCACCGAACGGTCAACGGAACACTCCCCCTTCGTGTATGGAGTTGAGACCGCGCTGTGGTCTACTGCAGCAAAACAGACGAGGAAGTGGTACCGAGGTGTCCTTGAAGCAGCCAAACGGTTCATGGTGAGGTGGCAGGAGCGTGAGGCACAGCGGAGTAGGCAGCGCCGTATCCGCCGTGGGTGTCCAAAAGGAAATGGTGGCAGGGGGGGGCAATAGGAGGAGTGGAAGGAAACCTGACCAAGGGAATGTGGGGAGAGGGGGCAACAGGAGGTGTAGAAGGAAAACCGCGCTGGACGAATGTAGAAAGGAGACAGCAGACAGGGTAGCAAGACACCAGGCCGACAAGCAAGTAGTACATGTCTACGCTACTCGAGCCGCCAAATGCTGCAGCTGGTTCGAACGTAGTCTACTGTCCTTGTTTTCTTTTTCTTTTTGCGCTTTGATCCTCCGTGATTTTCTCACCATTACTTCAACAATTCTTATCGTCCTTATGAAAGCATTCCAGTGCCGTGGGTGGATGACGAGCCTGCTTTGCGGGTTTTGTATTGTCTGACGCATCCTCTGCGGGGGTGGGGCATGGTTGACGAGAACGCAGGACGGAGACGGCAGACAGGCAGGGTATATCAAAAGGTGCCAGACCAAGTAGTAGGCAGAACCTGGCCATCTATGCTAATAGGAAGTAGGAAGGAGATGGCAAACAGGGTAGCAAGGTACCGGGCAGACTAAGAAGTAGAACACATGCCTATACTAGTCGTGCCACCAACTAGTGCAGCTGGTTCGAACGTGGTCTTCCTTTGTCTTCCTTTGTTTTTTGTTGATATTTTTAGTTTTTCTCATTTCTTTGCTTTTTTTCTTGCGCTGATCCTCAGTGATTCCCATTTTATTTTTTTCTCTTCCTTTCTTCAATTGATAAGTCTTATTAAAGGAGTCGTGTGTCGTGGGTGGATGACGAGCCTGCTTTACTTGCTTCGTATTGTCTGACGCCGAGGGGCCGGGCATAGTTAACCAGCGCTGGACGGAGGCGGCAGACAGGGTAGCAAGGTACCAGGCGGACCAGCAGGGAGAACTTGGCTGCGCTACTCGTACCATAAACTGCTGCCGCTACATGGAGGATGTTTTGTGCTTTGGTTTGCCTGTTATTTTCCCTTGGTTCTTAGTTCTACTCTGTTTACGACGAGTAGAGGTGTTTTTCTTTTTTTACCTTTTTTTTTTCCAGCTTGTTCTTTTCAAGTGTCTGCCACACCCCCTGCGGGGGGGCACGACGGTTTGTTTCTTACATATTTTTCTTTTTTCTTTTTCTCTTTCTATTTGTCTTTTTTTTTTTTTTTTTCTTTGTTTCGTTTCGTTTCTCTATTTCATGGAATGTGTATGTCGTGCCCGTCGTATCCAGCATGATGACAGGGCATTGCACTGCCCACTGCTGTTGTGCATACTGCATACGTGGCAACGTAGCATATCTGTGGCGTAGCTTTGCAACCACAGAACGTGCATCTCAGCTGGGACTGAAGAATCGGCACGGACACTGGTTGTGCTGGATGTCGACGGGTAGAAAAAGAACGGTTTAATATGAAGAAAACAACAACAACAACATCAAAGATGTCAGGAGACTGCATTTTCGCCCCTTGACCGACAGCAACTTTGCCTCGACACCAAACTACAAGGTGTTACGTAGTGTGGAACACTCGGCCCTACACCCTTGACAGGGCGCACGTTTTGCCTTGCACAACATGTCTCCTGATATCTTTGGTGTACGTGTTTCAGTTGTTATGATGTGTACGTACTCTGTTATTGTTTTCGATGGCCTATCAAAACAATTCAGATTTTGGAAGCCATGCACGCCATGTTCCGGCGCAGATTTCCATGACGAAACACCGCGCTGGTGCCGCGCGTTTTTTTTACTTGGTTTTAGTATGTACCTGATTTTTAGCCTAAAAGTGGCCAGGGACACCTGATTTTGGCCACACAGCCCTTGAAAAAATGTTATTTGTGTAGTGATTTCTCATGGCCAAACACACCGCTTGTGGTGTGTGCTTTTTTACCTGGTTTGAGCATGCAATGTAACTATTAATAAACTGTTTTCAGCTCAAAAGGAACGGATGTAACTGATTTTGGTTTTGGCCCTACCAAAACTACCGGTACGAAGTACCTATTACGGGCGACCATAGTTAATAGGACCAAATATTGTTAGTAAAAGTAGTCAAACATATATATTTTTGTGTGTACCGTAGGTCCTATTAACTATGCCCCCCCGTAATAGTTCCCTGTGGTTGTTGTTGCTGCTCTGACATATTAACTCCTAAATGAAGGAGTCTGTGGTCACACAAAGGTGCTGGCTGGAACCCTATTACAGGGGACCATAGTAAATGGAACCAAATATTGTTAGTAAGAATAGGTAAATATAAAGGTTTTTATGTTCACAGTAGGTCCTATTAACTATGGACCCCCGCAATAGGAAGATCCGACAAAATCGGCTGTGGACGCCTGAAAATACTCGAGACGAAGAAGGCAAGCTAAAATATATGAAATCAATGCGCAAAATGAAGTATTACTGGGGACCATAGTAAATAGGACCAAATATTGTAAAAAATGGGTAAACATATAGGTTTTTATGTGTACCATAGGTCCTATTACCTATTTATTTTTTTTTTCAATCACTTTTACTTTCCTGCCCACTCTTAGGAGGTCTTACCCTCAGCGATATTCTGGGCAAGCCGTAGTCACAGGTGTCGTCCCTTCTCCCCCCCGCTACGTACGTGCCTTTATTTTTTGTCGCGCATAGGGTTCAGCATTCCCACTGCTCGTCGATTGTCATCGAATGAATGTAGCCAACTCACGCATTCGCGCTTTCCGCTTAAGATTTTTTTTTATGGAAGAAAAAGTCCCTTCGAGTATGAGCATGCACTCGGTGAGACTTGAACCCACGAAATTGATCTTGACAGGCACGCGGGCCACCTACCAAGCCACCGGGGACGCCCGTTAGAACCCCGAAATACTACTGTTTGTAGAAAGCCGGAAATATATAGGTTTTTGTGAGTACCATATATATATGTCCCACTTACTATGTCCCCCCCGTAATATCAACACCTGGCCGCGAGCCACAACTGCAGCACAAAATGTCGCCCATCCCCACAAGTAACCAACTCGTGGCTACTGGCTACAGCGGTTGCTGTCTGGAGTGCTGCCTGCACGTACGAAACGCACAGCAGTAGTCGTGAACACAGAGAGTAACACGCTTTCATGTCGGACATGCAGGGAAAAAATTGAAATCAAACAAAAAATCACCATACTATTAATAACTAGTGTCATCGATCGCCATTCCCATTCTGGCTGACCATGAGGTACAGCGCGGCCATTAATTAATTACTGCTATAAAACCACCACGTCCCTGACAATTGCTATAATACGTATAGCAGCCTAAACAAGTCAGGGGGCACGTCTTTTGTATCCCCTCAACTGGGGACACGGATGTTTTTCGCGCAAAACTACAAGCTGAGATTGATCTCTCACCTCGTTCCCGCAAGAAGCCGATTCGCGAAGACGAGCGTTCCGGGCCGCCCGCCACTGCTGTGTTCATGCTGTCATCAACAACCATCCCCAGTCTGCGAGGCAAGGGCCTCTCCTGCTTCTGCTGCTCAACCCCTGGCATCGAACCTAGCAACCTTCCTGTCGGCACGACGAACGCCATCGTTGTCGCCATCAGGGACGAGGCGACAAGCGCGATGAGAGCTACGAGCGGCGATGACATGTTTGCTCGATTCGCCCACCGAATTTTGCAAAGAGGGTGCCCTCTCGCTTGAATATTTTGCGTGAGACCGATGCCACACAGGCTGGCTGCCCAGCGAGTTGGAAACGCGTGAAGGGTCTTTCTAGATTGAGAGGAGAATTGGGCCAGAGGTGGTGGGTTATCACAGGGCGGTGGCAAGAATGCGGCTGCCGTAGGTAAAAACGTGAGTAAACTCTGCCTCAACACTGTCAATGGGGATGACAATGTGAACTCACAGGGGACGTTTAAATCCATCCCCTGTATCAACGTACATGGGATTCTTCTCCTTTTCTTTTTCGGTTTGGTTTCTTCGTTGCTTCTCTTTCTTTATGTTGTATTTTGGTTGCTGGCGTGTGTATGTATGTTGTGTCGGCCGCACCTAGTGCGAAGGCATGTGGTATTGCGTAGGCTATTAATGCATTACGGGTGTGTTATCTCTGTGTCGTAGTCTGTGACCACAGAGCTCGTATCTATCTAAGGCGAAGAATCAGCACGGACACTGGGCTTGCTGGATGTCGACGAGTAGAAGAACGGTTTGATGTGAAGAACAAACACACACATGAAATGGCATTCGGTGTGTTCAGGCGTTATCTCAGTTTCATAGAATGTGTATGTTGTGATATGGCATTGTTGTGTTGCCTTCTCTGCTTTTACTGTAGAGCAATGTAGTATTTCTGGTGTGGCTAAGTTTGCGGCATTGCTGGTAAGTCTCTAGGATTGAAGAAAGTTGTGCCGGAAGTCGACGGGTAGAAAGGAAGAACACACACGCTGGCCGGGGTGACCAGAACTAACTGAGCACCCACAATCCGCACTTCCTGTTCAGTGTCACGCCTGTGTTGCACTGCCCACAAGACACACACAAAAAAAGGGCTGCGGCCAAAATCAGGTATACCAAGTACCTCTGATCCATTTGGGTCAAAATCAGGCACACGCAACTCGAACAAGTAACAAACCAGCGCCACAAGCGGTGTCTTGTCCACGAAAAACAAAATTGCGCCTGAACATTGAGGGCGTGGCCTCTAAAATCTGAATTGTTTTGTTTTCTTCGGGGTATCAGGTATCACGAGCTCAACTTGGACCTGCAAGGGGTCACCAGGCTTCGTTAGTTCGCCACGGCGGGAGCGCCAAGAGTATTTATTCTGGACCCCCCCCCCCCCCCGTTGTCAAGCTTTGAAGAAACTCGGCCATCCTCGCGGATGCGCCCGCTCCGCACGAAACTATCTTGCTGTACCAAACCCGATACCACCTCTATGCGGTGGGGCAGACGAACTGCCTTGTGTCAGTGTGTCCACGGGCCTGTATTATATGTGACCATCGTAGAAAACAACGTGGACAACACACTATAATATTAATGAATACAATATGACTCCTGTGACCATCGCAGAAAACAACGAGTAGAAAACACACTATTGCGGGGGACCATAGTTAATAGGACCAAATATTGTTATTAAAAAAAGGTAAATATATAGGTTTTTGTATGTACCAAATATTGCAATGATATCAATATTAATAGTACACACATCACAACAACTGAAACACATCACACATCACCCCCCAAAACAAAAAGTGAAATCAGCGTACGTATGTAGCTGGTATGCATAAATACGCACCTACGATTATGAGTACAAAGCTGATGGGTTCAAAATTCGCCAAAATCAGTTGAAAGCTAGGCAGAGCAGACAAAGCCAGGTGTCGGCCTTTTCGAGTCAAAATCAGCGACGAGGCCAGTCTGGCCAAAAACAGGGGTCCTGGAGTGAGTGTGATTTGTCATTGTTTATACTCTGTGTGTAGCTGATTTTCGCCCAAAACAGGTATACCTGATTTTGGCTATCCCTGAAACCCCAAACAATCTCCCGACAGCAAAGACACTGACACTGCAACCACGTCTTGTCTGCGCATCCTTTCCCGGAAGATATACCTGGTATGTATTTTTCTGCTCTCGTAGTTCCGAATGGCTCGATCGGGCCAAAATTGGCAGGGTAGACATAGCTCCTTGGTGCAATCCCGTGAGTGGGTCAAATCGACAGCACTTTCCTTGTCCTCTTTCGGGGCGGACATCGCCGCTGAATTTTGAAAATGTGGTTCCAGGCGCTTGAATTTTCGGTTTCTTGTGCTGTTGTAGATTGTTTTTTTTGGGGCTGTGGCCTAAATCAGGAATTACAATACCTCATCCATTTGGGTCAAAATCATGTAATACCGAAACCAAGTAAAAAAACGCGCACCACGAGCGGTGTTTTGTCCATGGAAATCCACTTGAAAAAAAATTGCGCCTAATAAACACAAAAAAAAAAGCGTGTGGCCTCCAAAATCTGAATTGCTTTGTTTTCTTTAGGGATATCTGATACGTACTACGCGCTGCACTTGGACCCGCAGAGAGTAACCAGGTTTCGTTTGGCGCCACGCGGCATGAGCGCCAAGCGTATTTATTCTGGCGCGCCCCCCCCCCGTTGCCTGCTTTGAAGTTCCTCGAACATCATTCTCGCGGAACCGCCTGCTCGGCACGAATTTTTATCTCGCCGTATCAAACCTGAGACCACCTCCGCATGGGGTGGTGCAGACGAAATGCCGTGTGTATGCATGGTGCTGTGATCTGACAAAAAACAACAGAGTACACGTGACAACAACTATACTGCTATATAAGTGAAGCACGTCGTACCCCCCCAAAAGCAAAGTGAAATCAGATATCAGCGTATGTATGCATAACTACCAAGGGTGTGTTCGGTACGGTACGGGTACGCTCGGTACCGGTATGGACATGGTACCGAACGTACCGAAATTCTCGGTAAGGGTATGGACATGGTACCGAACGTACCGAAATTCTCGGTACCGGTATGGGCATCGTACCGAACATACCGAGCTTCTCGGTATCGGTACGGTGTATCATACCGATACCGCCGGTAAGGGTACGGACATCGTGCCGAACGTACCGAAGTTTTCGGTAGGGTATAGAACTCCAGACCGAACGTACCGAAATTCTCGGTACGATTTAGAACTCCATACCGAACGTACCGAAATTCTCGGTACGGTATAGACCTCCATACCGGTACCGTACCGCAGATACCAGCGGTATTTGTCAAACCGAGCGTCGCTCCACAGCAGTACCATGGTATTGCCCATCAAGAATGTGTGTGTCTGCGACAGTTTTTTTTTTTTGTTTTGTTTTGTCATCACATTCATTTCCAGAGTTCGATGGGCGCCTTACCACACCGGGTATTATTTGTCTTGCCTGAACGTCCACGACCTCTGCCTCGACAACGTCTGCCTCCGGAGGAGCTGGCGCCGGCGCTGGCGATGATGAGCTTTGGTCGCCAGCGGCGGGGTCATCATTGTCGTTGTTGCTGGGGGGGGGTGTTGTGGTGCTCATGAGGGCCGCTGTACCGATGAGGCAGGGTACGCTGCTGTGCTGCTGTGCTGCTGCGTGCTATGTGTGTGGCGGTACTGTACCGGCACCGGGTTGTCCCGAGCCTAACTAACTTCCCGATTAGCCCGGGATCGGTACTCTCGGTAGGGTATAAGCTCGGTATCGGTACGTTGTGTCATACCGATACCGCCGGTACGATATGGACATGGTACCGAACGTACCGAGGTTCTCGGTAAGGGTATGGACATGGTACCGAACGTACCGAAATTCTCGGTACCGGTATGGGCATCGTACCGAACATACCGAGCTTCTCGGTATCGGTACGGTGTATCATACCGATACCGCCGGTAAGGGTACGGACATCGTGCCGAACGTACCGAAATGTTCGGTAGGGTATAGAACTCCAGACCGAACGTACCGAAATTGTCGGTACGGTATAGAACTCCAGACCGAACGTACCGAATCCTCTCGGTACAGGTATACCGGCGGTATTTTACCGCCGGTAGGCCTCGGTAGTACCGTACCGAACACACCCTTGATAAATACGTATAATAATACGTACGTACTACCTGGTAGTACAGAGCTTCAGCCGAGGGACCGCTGACAATAAAACACACAGCAGTTTTTACGTATGGCCTCTCTGATTTGTTCAAAGTTGGCCAAAATTATTTGAGACCATTTATTATTAACTGTTAATGATAGAAATAGTAGACAAAGTCAGGTATTCTACCGGCGTCCCCGGTGGCTTGGTAGGTGGTCCGCGAGCATATCAAGATCAATTTCGTGAGTTCGAGTCTCACCGAGTGCATACTCCTAGGGACTTTTTCTTGCATAAAATTGATTAGCGGAAAGCGCGAGGGCGTGAGTTAGCTGTACATTCGATGAAAATCGACGAGCAGTGGGAATGCTGAACCCTATGCGCGATAAAAATTAAAGGCACGTACCGGGGGGGAGAAGGGACGACACCTGTGACCACGGCTTGTCCAGACGATTGTCGAGGGTAAAACCTCCTACGAGTGGGCTGGAAAGTAAAAGTGATGAAAACAACAAAACCACCTTGGTTGGACTTTTCAAACCCAGGTACGATGTCAGCCTGGCCAATCAGCTAGCAGGGCTCCTGGCGTGCGTTTTGTCCTTGTTTTTAGTATGTACTGGTAACTGATTTTGGCCGAAAAGGGGCCAGGTAAATACCTGGTATGATTTTGGCTCGTAAAACCTTTTTTTTTTTTTCCGTACGATTACGTTGCTCCTTATCTTTCTACGGCAGACAACAACGATTATTACGTTCTTCCTTCTGACTTCTGCTGACACGAAAGCGCATGTCGTCGGAACTCCTGAAACGCCCCTGAACCGCAACATACCCCCTAGCATAATGCGAATAACGGAGCAATAATCTATACCCTGGTAGCAAGCAATCTCTGATTGAAACCAAGGGTAAGGAACCGGAAGGCTCTCTATACAAAAATAGTCCTTGGTGGCTTGGTAGGTGGTCCGCGTGCCTATCAAGATCGATTTCGTGGATTCGAGCGTCATCGCGTGCATGCTCGTAGGGACTTTTTCTTGCATAGAATAATGATTAGCGGAAAGCGAGAGAGCGTGAGCTGGCTACGTTCATTCGATGAAAATCAACGAGCAGTGGGAATGCTGAACCCTATTAGCGACCGAAATACAGGCACGTACCGGGGGGGAGAAGGGACGACACCTGTGACTACGGCATGTCCAGAAGACCGCTGAGGGTAAAACCTCTTACGAGTTTGGCTGGAAAATAAAAGTGATGATGAAAAACAAAAAAGAATGTGTACGTACAAAAAATACAAAAGTAAATAATACCAGGTAGTGGTTTCGGAGACAGGCAAAAACAGCTAAAAAACCATCAGAGGGAAATCCCTGGTAATACCCTCCCCCCTGCCTTTTGGCTGCGAGTTCGACTATTTGACTACTCTTCAATGGTTTATGGCCTCCCTACCACCCTTCAGCATCAAATAAAAAGCACAGTACACTAATGCCTAGGCTTGAACCGCCATCTCTGCGTTTTCCGAACGGGTCCAAAGTCAATACTCGTGGGATTTGAGTCCACCAAATCGAACAAAAAATAAACGAGAAGGTCGAATCATTAACATAAGTCTACCCACCACAAGGCACGGAAGAGTAGACCCCCCCACAACCCGTACAAGAAAGCATTCACGCAGTCACAGCGTACATCCAACACCCAATACTTGGAACCCATCTGTTCCACTCCAGACCGACAAGCTGCTGCGAGCACAACGCACAACTCTTCATACAAAATCACAAGACAACGAAGGGCAGAAACAGAAGATCTTCGCCTCTTCGACGAACGCTCATTATCGCTCGGGGTCTGGAACTGTTCCTCGAGTAATTGCGTAAATTGGCACGCCACCAGGCACGGAAGAGTACGCCCCCACGCAACCCAAACATACAAACATTCACGCATCCACAACATACATCCAACACCCCGCACGTTTATACCCAACTGTCCCACGCCAGACCGACTAGCTGTTGCAAGCAGAACACACAACACGTTATAAAAATGTCCCAAGAGACTTCGGAGCGAGGGAATGACGCACAGACAAGGCTTTCGAGCGAGCGAGCGGTGCGCAGGCACGGCGTTGGAGCCAGGGAGCCGCGCACGGGGAAAGCACCGGAGCGAAGAAGCGGCGCACGGGCGAGGCATCGGAGCGAGAAAACGGCGCACGGACAATGGTTGCAGGCTTCCGACGAACGCGTCGCCTCCCCCCCGTCAACGAGATGGAAATGAAAATGGAAGGGAAAGGGAAGAATATGAAGAACAGGATGGCCTACCGAGGCGTTTACGATATAGGTATCACGTTTGGGAAAAATAACTTTCTGAGTAGAGCTACCACGGCATCCTTGCCGGGCGCCAGTTGAATGATGATTGTATATCTTGTGCTCTAGATTATTGGACATAACGCGTACAAATTCGTAGGAGATAGGTGTAGCACCAGTCATCAGTCGTGTTCATATGTCTGTCGCCGTTGAATTCCGAATGATACCTTGGAGGGACATATGAGTCTCAGAAAATTTAGGGTGAACCTCTATTATTGTAGAATGTCTCTATAATAATAGCAGATAGATACAGGCTATATGACACACATGTGCAGGCAATATGTTCCTGTATGTGTCATTCACCCCCCCGAAATGAAGAGAAAGCAACACAGCAAAAGCAACAAGGAACAATGTAACAACGACGGACACGCACGCACGGCGGGGACACGGCACGGCAGACAAATGGGAAGCGAATGTAAAGAGTCAGTTCGCTATAAGCAGTCACTGGAAATGCAGAGGACACGTACCGCGGAACACAGTGCGTCGGCGAAAATGGCAGCTGGGAGGCACGTTAAAATACGTGGTATACGAGTGGATTCTCCCTACTTAAAGGTGAGAGGGGACCCCCCAAGGCGAGAGGGGATCCCCTGAGGCAAGTGGGGATCCCGTAAGACAGAAAGGACCCCCCAACTAGGGGAATCCCCTCACTCGCAGCACCCATGACAATGTGAAGCACCATTTTGTCACAAAAAATCACAGTTTTGGCAGCCTATGAGCCGGAGGTCAAACAGTTAGTACCGCCAGCGCAAGAAAAAGAGCGCTCGGCGGCGCGCCAACCCGCCTACAGAGTGGGCTGTAAATATCTCGCGGTGCGAGCGAGGAAGTGAGCTTGATCCGCCCGGAACAGCCTAGTTGCGAGGCCGTCAAAGATTCCTCGAGATTTGTAGAACCGCAAAACAACACCTCGTAGCCCGGGGCTGTTCAACCCATACTAAAATAGTATAAAAAAACGTTTCTCCGCGGACTGGAGGCCATTTTTCGAAACAGTCAAGGTGAGCCGTGCGAAGGGTTTTCGAAGATAGGCATGCACCACCAATCAATATCCTTGGAAATGGCTCAACACCCCCCCGCGTGCCGTCTAGCGGAAGGCTGGACTTGCACACCCAGCAGTCGTCGTGTGGATCACGCATGGCTAACAAGCTTTGCAAGGGACTCGTCGTTCGAAAACAGGCACCAAGAACAAAGTGTCTGGTTGTTTGGTGGAACGACCATTTTGCACTACTAACGGTATCGATTGTGGTAGACTTTTGTTCAGAAGTAAAACAGCGGCCATCGTTTTGTTTAGGGTTTGTCTTCGAACCTTGTCAGCCATGCATGGTCCACACGACAGCTGCTGAGCGTGCAAGCCCAGCATTCAGTTGGACATCACGTGGTGGGGAGTGTGTTCGGCTACTCCCGACGTTGTTACGTAGTGGTGCATGCCAATCAATCCCTGTAAACCCTCGGCGAGTATGCTTTCGAAAAAGGGCCTCTTGAAATCTCGGAGAACTGTGTTTTATACACTTTGAGTATGGAGTGAACAGCCCCGGTATTTTTTCGATGCAACAAATCTCGAGAAATCTTCGACGGCCTCGCAATACGACTGTTCGTGGCCGATCAAACTCGTTTCTTCGCTGACACGATGGGATGTGAACAGCCCGCTTTGTAGGCGGGTTACAGCCCCTCTACGCGCTCTTTCGCGCTCGCTAGCGGGCGCTCAATGTTTTGATCTTGAGAGCACGATCTCGAAAACCCGGATTTCAAGCAAAATTTGGAATGTATTACCTTAGGAGTATATGGTTCCGAGTTCGGTCGTGGCCAAACTGTCGTCGACCGGAAGAAGCGAACTAATTGCAACCGAGGGATCGGAAACCGCATGCGCAGAGAAATAACAGTGTAGTACGCGTATGGCCTCGCTGATTGTGGATGAAAATCAGGTAAAAACAGCAGTTGAAACCTGTATAAATAGTATTAATAGATAAAATAGACAAATCCAGATGCACCTGCCCAGTTCCACATGTTCAAGCCAACACCAGGTACGATGTGAGGCGGGTCATTGGAAGGGCTCCTGGTGTGTGATTTGTACCCTTTTTCAGTGCGTAAGTAGCTGGTTTTGGCACAAATAACAAGGTAAACTTGATTTTGGCTACAACTCTCATATTTATGTTGCAAGCCAACATTTTTTTATATTGAATTTTTTTCCCCTGCTGGTACACCCAGAGTACAAAATAATTAATTATCATTATACCGCAGACACTATTCTACGTGTAAACACCTGGTTTGACACACAAGAATTTGGTAGAAAGGCGGCAAGGCGTACCAGTATTCAATGGAGTACCGGTATACGAAGGGAAGGATAATTGATTGCCTACGGTTGATGGTACTCCACGAATTGTTGCAGCTTTTTCGTTCTAAGTGATGATTGCCCTGCGCGACAATATTGTCATAGGGGAAATTATGTAATAATACGTGCGTGCCAGGTGTTTATTTCGTGCGTATGATGTTGCTACACGGGTACGTAGTTAAATGAAAAACACATACCATACCAGCATGCCTGGTACCCCACATTGAGCCAGTCTACAACTACGGATCTGTCTGTATTTATTAATGGGCACTCCCTGGGTTGAACCTGCATACGTACCGGGCTTCCGGGTATGGTGGCAAAGGTATACCTGGTATATCCGTACCCCCGGGGTTTTGTGCCACAGCCTTACAGCCTTACAGAACTTGCAGAAGTTCCGGGTACGACGCGTATGGATGATAAACATGACTCACAGAAGTTCTGGGTACAGTAGTTGGGTATGAAAGTCTTACATAACTTCACACTCTGGACAATTGACTATAGTCCAATTGTCTATTATTAGCTTCCTGTTGCAATTGACTGTCTATTGTGCTCCCTCATTCCAGTCAATTGAAACGCATCGAACTCTATTATCCAGACCATTTCTATTGAATGACCCCTACCTGCTCCTTCCAGATTATATTCGGTCGTAGCCCTCGCACAACCGTTGACACGCTGATCCCACAAATGGATGACACAGAGGCCACAACTTCATCGAGAACCGCAGGCACAACATGCAACAGGTAGCGGAAACACCGAGGAAGATCCACGAAGACAAGGAAGCATCCCCTCAGCGTCGTAATGTCACGATATCACGGTCTCACCCGTGTGTAAATGTATCAGAAGGAGACCTTGTCAAGGTACGAGAGAGCAGCAGCTCGCCCTTTATGTTAAGGGATGGGACCGGAGTAAAAACTCGAAAAATGGACAGGTCCGTGGATTGTGACTTAAGGTCGTGTTTAAGGGCCTGAGCGCTGTCAGTGGATGAAGGGGAGAAAGAAACGAACCCGTACGGTGTCTATAGCATCACTCAAACCCTTCCATAGGCGCTCATCAGACCTGAGACACCCGATAGGGGACGAATTCGCACAAATAGCATGGGGTGAGGACCTGAGACTCGGTCGCAGCGGCCCCGATGTATACGCTGATGGATCGCAAGGAATTCGGAATATCGGGGAAGACACCTTGACGGAGTCACCTCGGACCGGATCACGGAGGCGCAACCCCTATTAATAGACAGTTTTACTCGTTTGGAGGTAGACACCTTCCACGCCCTGTGGAACTTACACCCCCCCGACGCGGAGCGAACTCAGACGGTAGCCCGTCCGAAGAAACGTACGCTCCTGAGCAGACGAGACGCTTTAACCTTATTTCCGATAGAAACAACCACGACCAGATCCCACGCGGTAGGCGATAAACGGATAGACCGGGTAGGAAAGGTTTACGACTTTTGCTCGCCCTACCGGCGCGTTAGGTTCCCGGACAACGATTGGGAAGATTTGATAGTCTCGGAAATGAAGACGGGTGTGAAGGAAAAGGTTGAGGCAGACGAGTTGAACAAGTCAAAAATAATAATTCCCCGTGGCCGCGACGGGTGTAGCCTTTATACAACGATACAGAAGAAGGAACAGAGAGTCAGTTGCGGTTATAAATCGAAGCCTAACGAGGGTGCTGCCTCGAAAAGGACTGCCAGGGAGGCTGACATGCGGAGCAAAGACAAGGTACATGTCGAACTGTCAGTCAACCTAAAAATATGGGTCAATGATGAGCAATATCCAGTAAAACATGCCTCCATGCATTCAAACCTTAGACGAAATGGAGCGCAGATGGTGACACAAGCGCTTCCCTGGCCTAGAGCAGTCTAAATTTTCTGAGACTTACCTCACGTCGTCAACACCGGTCCTGTCGAGCAACGCAGACGAGAGAAGAAGCTAACATGTCACAGCAGTACTACAACCAGCACGTGGGGGCCAACATGGCTGCAGGCCAGACCAGTTCCATAGAGTTGCGGGTCGTGGTGAGCGCAAGCGAAGAACGGGGCCTTGAAGGTCACGAGTGTGTGTGGGGTGGAGCATAGCCATGGGTTGGCATCGAGCTGCCTCCTAGCCGGCAAGTAGGGACCCCCCCTACAGAGAACGAGTTTGATTCACTCACTCTTTAACATACCCTTACTGACTTATTAATGAGCATCTACCGGTGACCATGGATCGCCAGAGGATCTCGCTCTTTAACCAACTCGTCCACCGTACTCCGACGTCGTTATCGTGGGGTCATGGGGCCCGGGTGGTCGGTGAGACTTTCCCGAGGTAAAACCGTCATTTCCCAAAATGATGAAACGGTCACATTTGATAAACCGACATCATGCCCGTACGGCAAATACCACCAACTTGCTCGTACGTACAGCTGGTACTGTTGTAGGGCTTACATACTTTTCTATGCGTACTCAGCTATGGTACTTTAGTAGCGACCTAGTCTTTCTACTGCTGAGGTAGAAGTACTAATCACTGACACTCTCTCCTCGATGCGGGTAACATAATAAATGTAAGCGTGTGTAGCGACGCGTCGATCCATAGTACTGCTTACGGTACTACTACGGTAACCAATGACGCTCTCTTAACGGCGCGGGCAATACGTGAGTGAGTGATACCAGGTTCCTGATGAGTGGATAGGATTCCCAACCATGCTCGAATCACTATTGGTGCTGTTACTCCTACGTATCGTTGCTATGGCGACGGTGATTCCCAATCATGCTACACTTACTAATGGTGCGGTTACTCCTCGTACGTACTGTTGCTACTACAACGGTGATTCTGTGCAGGCATCCTCGGACAAACGGAGATGGTGCGGTAATCTGACGAGCCGTAGTGTTTCTATGATACCCTCCCTCCCCGTATAACAACAAAAAACCAAAATAACCTAATGATAAGCGTGAGTCACTGATAGATCAATATACTGCTGTACCGCCGTAAATCAACTCATCACGCTCTTCTTATTATGTCTTCGTTACTTAAGTGAAAGCAGAGATTCCCGGCGTCCAGCCTCAAATTTCCCAGTTGTGGGCATCGATCCTTAAGCAGCGTACTGAGGTCCTTGGGACATGTAGTCGGACATGCCATCGTGGCTAGTCTCCCCTGAGGTGTCCATGCCTTGAGCCTTGTGCGCTACCTCTGTGCCACTGCCACTCATGCTTTTGCGAAATTATCCACACAGAAGAGGTGGAAACCCCGGGAAACGAGATGGAACCATTCAGCGTGAGAAGTCCTTGATTTGCTGCATAATGGATCTGTTGGACAGGTGTTTGGTTCCGACGTCGACGAGCATGGCACCGGTCGGCACGTGGTGAAGAGGGATCTTGTCACTGTTGACCAGCTCGCGGATGAAGAAAAATCGTAGGGCGACGTGCTTAGCGCCCGAGCTGTAGGATCGGGTTGGCAATGACTGCCATGGCTCCTGTGCTGTCACAGGTCTCTAGCACTGTGTTGAATGACTTGAAGCCCAGCTCTCCTGGGACGTAGCTGAGATAGACCGCTTCGTTTATCCCGTAACTGGGCAGTTAGCGTCTGCGTCTTGGCGCCGAAGCTGATTGGTGCTGCCCCCAGGAGGGACAAGAAGCTTGAGGTCGATTTGCGGTTGTACGGGGTGGCCGCGATTGACGCGTCCGTGTAGGCATGCAGTTGATATTGTTCCTTCTTACAGATGATGGGTAGGTCAGCGTTTCCTGTCAAGTAGCGGAGGGCATGCTTGGCAGCGCTCATGTGTACCTTTGCGGAATTAGTGCATCCCTTCGTGAGATGATTCACTGCGTAGTACATGTCGCAGCGGCTGACCTGTGTTTGGTAGACCCACGATGGCCTTGTAAAGCTTGATTCCTGTTGCGCTCAACAACTTCTCCTCTGGCTGTTCGGTGGACAGTTTCAGTCCGTATCTCGGCGTGTGAATGGGGTTGGAGACCAGCTTTCCGAATTTCTCTAGGGTGGCCAGTGCGTAGTCCTTCTGGTCGATGGTCATTGTGCCCTTTTAGTAGTCCCTTTTGACGGTCATACCTAGGATACGGCTGACCTCACCCATGTTGGTCATGGCGAAGCGGTCCATGAGCGCCGTCTTCAGCTTCTTCAGCACTTCCGCGTCTCCTCAGAGAGCAGTGTGTCGTCGACGTACAGTGTGAGGATTGCAAGTGTGTCGTTGCTTCCGTGCGCGTATATACAAGGGTCAGATTGAGTGGGCGTGAAGCCTAGGGTCACCAGTGCCGTGTCGATAGTATCGTACCATAGAACTGGTGACTGCGCTAGGCCGTACAGGCTGCGGCGCAGCTTGTGCACCATGGGCACGCCGGTTTCCGGGTCAGTGGCCTCTTGTTCCGGGGCCACCTTGACGTACACGTCGGTCGTGGTCTTGCTTTGCAGGAACGCCACCTGCACGTCTAGTTCGCGAACAGGCCATCCATGCTCGTTTGACGTTTCTAGTAGTACTCGGATGCTGTCGCTGCGACAAACCGGTGCGTACGACATTCTGTTGTCGATTCAGGGCTCCTAGACGTAGCGTTGGGCTACCCGTCGAGCCTTGAACCGGCCGTCTGCCTTGTCCTTGAAAAGAAACCCGGATCCGATGGTCTTGTCTCCCTTAGATACACTTATGATGGGTACTAAGTGGTAGGCCTCATGCTCGTTTAGGCTGCCCACCACCTTGTTGATGGCCTCTATCCAGTGCTTGCTCTGCGAGGAGTTAAGGGTGTCTTGGTACAGATTGGGGATTACGGTGGTTCCATCCGTCTCCTTCAAGAGGCCTGTGTGGTCACAGCTTCATGTCGCGTAGATGAAGTCTGTGTACCCCAGCGCTTGGTTTATGTCTTCGTGTGCGAAGTCCGGAAATACTGTCGAGGGGTTGGCCCGTGGAGTGTGCTCTTGCCACTAAGAGCGACGCGACCGGGGGAAGATCGTCGATAGTGTCGTCGGTGTTGGGGTGGGCCCTCGTGGAGGCGCGGGTCACGCACCTTTCGCGAGTGGCCGGTGCGGTCTCGGACGATGTAGAAGACGCGGTCCTGGATGGTGCATTGGATGTGACGACTGACCATGATGCTCCCGTCCTGTCCTCGGCCTGTTTTCTCTTTTCCCGGAGCTCCTCGAGTAGGTATTTCACCTCCACCAGTCTAGCTGCGAATGCCTCTGGAGAGTCGACGGCGATGTTCACGTCGAGAAATAATTTGTAGTCGATGGTATCTCTCGCGTAAGTGGCGTCTTCGTCGGTGTGGTAGTTGGTATGGCCGGCTCCAGTTGGTAGTTGCGTGAACGCTGGGCACTTCAGGAACGTGATGTTCCGGCTTTCGATTACTACTCCCTTCTCTGCGGTGTATATGCGGTAGGCCCTGCTGTTGGGACTAAAGCCGCAGAGCTTATCTTCGAACGCCTTGTCTCCCAGCTTTGTCGTTTAGCTTTCAATGTGCACGAAAGCCCTCGCTCCGATGACTCGTAGGACAGACATATCCGCTTCCTTGTTGTGCATCGTGGAATAGGGCGTAGCTCCTCTCAGAGCTGCATGTGGCGACCTGTTGGACAGATAGATTGCCGTGACGAACGGCTCGCCCCACAACTGGTCTGAGAAGTTGCCGTCCTTGAGCATGCACCTCACCATGGTTGCCAGCGTCTGTTCAGTCCGTTCCGACACACCGTTCCGTTGGAGCGTGGCCGTCGCAATGTACTCCATCGCGATTCTAGAGTTGACGCAGAGCTGCTTTCACTCCTTGGATACGCACTCGCCTCCCTTGTCGGATCGCAGTCGTTGGATGCGGAGGCCCAGGGGAGTGGCGACCGTCATGTTGTACAGATGGATTGATTCAGCGGCTTCCTTCATCCGGGAGTAGTCGTTCGTGGATTTCGCGACGAATTTGTAGCCACCCCGTGCTGGTGGTGTGATGGGTCCCATGAGGTCGGTGTATACTAGCTCCACTGACTCGGTTGTTGTGTGCAGGTCCTCCTTGGGATGTGCCTTCTGCCGACTCTTGCTCGATAGACAGATATACACCCTGACACTGTGCCGGTGTAATCGACCCCGTTGTTGCTTGTCTTGCGACGCAGTTCCATTCTTCGGAGGTTCATGTGTCCCAGCCGTCTGTGCCATATATCGGCACTCACTTGTGCTGTGAGGACTATGGCGGCGGTTGATGTCCTTGTTCTACTATCGCTTGCATCTAGCCTCACCTAGAGTGAGCACAGGCCCCGGTCCCCCGGCTGTTGTTCCAGTTTTATCACGACGTCTCCCTTCCTCAGGTGGGGATTTCCTTCCTCGAGCGTGGTGGTGATGCCTCGAGTCATTACAGCGGTGGCAGAGAATATGTGACCTCCCAGGCCGGATACGATTAGGCTGGGATACTGCGCTTGATGAACTTTACCAGCTTGATCGGTAATGGTACCGTGGATGGTGCCGGTCATGGTTCCGAATAGTTTCCAGTTGCCGGCGATGATTATCGTCTTGGGCACGTGTGGTGTTCATCAGGCAGTCCTTTAATCCCGGGATCAGCTCGTCGACCACGAAGTGCTCGGTAGCGCCGCTGTCCACCAGCATCGTAATTTCGTTGTTGTTGGGCCGAAACGTCCGCCCGCTGGTCACGGTCGCGAACGCGGGTTCTTCGTCGTCTACGGGGAGCTTCTGCTTGTCGTGTGTGCCCCTGTGATCGAGTAATCCCACAGACTTCGAACGATCGCGATGATGTCGGCTACATCAGTGATGATGCTGGTTGCTGTCCTGAATAGTCCTTGGAACGTTGAGGGCTCGACATCTGCAGTGTAGGCGCCCACTGGTGTCGCGTTCTCTTGGTCGTTGGGTAGGAAGGTCCGTGCAGCAGTTGTGCTCGTGAAGAGGAAGCCCCTGTTGAAGTCGTCGCCGAAATTGAGCTCAGATGTCCTGCTGTCCTCATCAGGAAGAGGAGGGTTGCTGCACTGCGTCGAATAAGATATGCAGGTGCTGCTCTGCTGCGGGCGCGGTGTCCTTAGTGCGTAGCATTCGGCGGGGCATTTCTTGGCCCTCTCACGCTTACCCTTGCCATTGGCTGGCTTGGGACAGTTGCGCTTCTGGTGTCCCTGCTTGTTGCAATGGTGGCAAACAACCGATTCAGCGGACATCACGACGCCACGCGGGGCGTGCTGATCGCAGTTCGGTCACAGCAGGCGATTGATTATGTTGACATCGCAGCGTCGCGACCGGCGATCCTCCCGCTGGCTTCGCTCCGGCGAGATTTGGCGTCGAGGTAGAGATGGCGCATGATATTCTCTATGTCGTCGAGGCCGAACGATGAGCCCCGGTAGATCTGAAACTTGACGGCATCGTACTCGTCCGTGAAGCCTTAGACTAAGATATCATTAAAGAGTCGGTTGGTCACCGCTTCTCCCATCCCTGTCACGTCATTGGGCTTAAGATTGGCTTCCATGAAGTAGTCGTCTGGGTCTTACCCGGGCTTCATGGAAGTCGCCGCTAGGTCTGCAAGCTTGGCGCGGATGACTTCATCTGTGATCTTCAGGAATTTGAATTCCAGCTCCTGCCAGACCTTCTGGCCATTGCCTCCATTTCCCGTCTCATCTTCGTGTTTGAGGACCAGGAGTTGTGCCGGTTTTTCAGTCAGCATGTGCAAGACGGTGTAGAAATCCTGTGAAGCCTTGTCGTACGCAGATTGGTGCTCGTTCAAGAGTGTGGGTTGCAGTCGCCGATTCATCGGTCGGAGTGATGCCTTCCTCTGGCCTGCGGTTCCCTTCCATGATGCCGACGAGGGCCTTACGGTTGGTGCTCAGGATGGTGCAGGTCTCCTTCCGCCAGTCCTTGAAGTCTGTAGGAGTTCAGCCGCTGAACTTGAGTTTGAGGCCCTTCATGATGTGGGTGAGGTTTCCCCCGCCGTTGTTGGACTCCCCCATGGTATTTTCTCGGGCGTCGAGCCAATTCCAAGACCTACGGTGGTGGGTAAGCAACCGGTCACCTAAATGTCTTCTTTGTCGTTGCTCGGGCAATGCCAAGGCAGACAGCAGTGGGCTAAGACTGCCCTTGTTGTTATCGCTGCGTGGTGAGTATTAAGGCTTTTAGCGGTAGGTAAGCAGTCGGTCGCCTATCTGTCTTCTTTGTCGTTGCTCGGGCAGAACCAAGGTTCACAGCAGGGAGTTAAGACTACCCTTGTTCCTGTCGTTGCTCGGTAAGTATCAAGGCTTACAGAGGTAGGTAGGTAGTCGGTCGACTACCTTTCTTCTTGGTGAATCCCGACGAGCAGAGGGTAGGTAGTCTTGAAATTTCTGGACACAGCAGGGTGGCGGTCACTAGTGCCGGCCGCGTAGCCTATCTATACCGGCTTTGTAGACGTCGTAGTATCTCGTACTTGTTCACTCACGTTGTTGTAGCTGGCTCCGTTGAGGTTGAACGACGGGCAGCAGTCTTGATCGCAGAATTGTACTCGTTAAGTCGCGTTGCTGTAGACGTTGGTCGGCGAACAGCAGTAGCACTTTGGGGAGACGTGGGTATTGACTCGTCGTGATGTCCAAAGCTTCCGAGTAGCACTTGTACACGTATCGAGGTGAATGACCTGTTGATATTGTTTTGGCTTGCGGCTGGTGAATGCTACCAGAGAGAAAGGCCAAGTGCTTGAACTGCGGTTAGGCTGTTTCGATGATGTGTTTTGAGCTTAGCTCAGAAGATATTACTGGTGACCCTAGGTCCAGTGGTGTTTGGTATTGCTCTGCTCGAGATGAGGAGCAGATGTTGAGAGTGATCGGATGAGGCGTGGTGGTGCCTGCTGGATACACCTCATTGAGCTTACGAAATACGACCTCAAAAGATCGGACCAGAAACGATAATCGACTCGACAACGTAGACACCATGTACCACAACGTAGTCAGTATCCTGCATACCCTTAAAGACTTCCATTGAACGTCTACCGGTGACTACTACGGGGGACCATAGTAAATAGGACCAAATATTGTTCGTGAAAATAAGTAAATATATACCTGGTAGGGTTTTGTGTATACCATAGGTCCTATTACCTATGGACCCCCGTAATAGTGGACCTCTCGAGGATCTCACTCTTAAGCATACCCTTGCTGGCTTATTAATGAGCATCTACCGCTGACCAGTGGATCTCCAGAGGCGCTTTTACAAACTCGTTCACCGTACTCCGACGTCATACTCCTGGGCTTGTGGGACCCTGGTGGTCGGTGAGACTTTCCCGAGGTAAACACGTCATTTCCCTACATGATGAAACCGTCACATTTGACAAACCGACATCATGCCCGTACGACAAATACCCACAATTTGCTCGTACGTATAACTGCTACTGTTCTAGGGAAATATATAATTCTATGCGTACTCAGCTATGATACGTTTGCAGCGGCCTAGTCCTTCTACTGCGTAAGGACGCTGACCCCTGGTGTTAACAAATTTCTACTTGGGGTAGCATTCTTACTGCCTGGTTGTTTGTGCCCCTGGTTTCTTTAGGACACGTACTGTATGTGTCCTGTTTTTTTTTACACATGCACGATTTGCTATATGTCCCCTACTTTTGCTGAGGTATGCAAGGTGTTTTTTCTTGGACCTTATGTCCCTAGCATACCCGACTTTTTACGATGTAGCCACAAGTCGTATATCTGCATGAAGCTGTAGGGACACACCTTGTTGTCCACGTCGAACTAGACGCCTTAGGCCTGCCCATCCGAGTGACTTCTTGACGATCTCTTGGGCCTATTGATTCTGGTTGAGTTACCTTGCTCCGTTTCCTGGTGTTGTTCCCACTATTTTCTTCGTCAATTTACAGTAGGACGTTGTGTATTCCCCTTGCAGGTCTTAGCAAGTCCCCCGGCCATAGTTCCAGGAACGTTCATTACGATTTTATCGTGCCTCCTCCTCTTTGTGTACTTCGTGTGGTGTTTCCGTTTGCGTACCTCAGTCGTATTCGCCTTCATTCGATGACCGGGCCTGCACTCGTATAACCCCAAACCTACCCGGCCCTGGCCTTTCGAGCCCCCACGCACACGGCTGTCCCCTGAGATCCGCCTCCTTCTACTGCATTTCTCTTGGTAACACTTTTGACTCCATTTCGGCTTTTTGCATCCTTCTTCTGAATTGGTTCTGGTGTTTCTTGTTACCTCCCCTTCGACCCCTGTCTTCTTCTGGTTTGGGTTTTACGCCCTCATTCAGCGGTTGTTTCTGACAAAAACACTGTCCGTGACGCCTCATAACGTTGTTTCGAATAGCCGATTTCTTCGACCTCCTTTTCCGATCTTTTCGGACGATTCCGGTATAATCAATTGACCGTCGTTCGGTCTCCATATATTACTATTCAGGGTGGGCTAATGCGATACGATAAAGAATCGGGCTATAGAAGTGGTTATGATACAGCCCGTAGTATCATAGCCCTAAATACCCTATGAGTACCCCCGGGGGTCTGAATTTTCCTTTGTACTACAATGGTTAGGATAGATAGCCGATAGCTGAAGAGTAGACATGCGCCCGAGGAAATTTCCTCGGACAAGTGTCTTTACCCGTCTAGCGGGTTAATAGAAAGAGAGCAGAGTGGGCTTTATGCCTTAAATCAAGCCCCTATCGAATCACTCTCTCAGCAGCTCCCTTGTCTCATCATGAGGAATTATACGACAACACAAGAAGTCTCCTAAACAAGAGAAGCTGCCTTCCTAGCCAGTTCCGATAGTATCTGCATTCCATTTCCTTACCACGATACTCGGGTTCTACTGCGTGTGGTAGACGTACTAATCACTGACATATACAAGTATTACGAGTATTACGGGGGACCATAGTAAACAGGACCAAATATTGTTACTAAAAATAGGTAAATATATAGGTGTTTATGTATACCATAGGTCCTATTAACTATGGACCCCCGTAATAGTATCAATTCAATGGGGAGTGTCTACTGTAACACAATAGAATACATAGGTACACGGCCAAGGCAGTGATCGAGCAAATTGATGCCTTGGGCAGCATCTGAAATGAATTGTGCGGACAATTCCACTACTTTCCGATCGTCGAAGTCCGTTTGGACAATTCAACTAAATTCACAGAACTCGAAATCAATTGTTTGGACAATTCCGTTGAATAAGCAGCAGCCGAAATCTAGTGTTAAAAAAAAGCCAATAAATAGACAGCTCCCGAAATCAATTGTCTGGGTAATTTTAAATAGCGGACAACACCCGAAACCAAAATCTCTGGACAATTCCAATTATTGGACCAGCACCCGAAAATAATTTGATGGATAATTCCAATCAATTAGCTCTCTCTGCAATCAATCGTTTACACGACTCCAATTCAATTCAATTGTCTGGACAATTCCAATTCATAGACAACACTCGAAATCTATTGCTCACACAATTGCAGTTATTCGGTGGTCTTCGAAATCAATTGTCTGGACAATTCCAATTCATAAACAGTCGCCGAAAACAATTGTCTGGCCAATTTGAATTAGTGGACAATGGTCGAAATCAATTGTCTGGCCAATTTTCATTTGATGGGCAATCGCCGAAATCAATTGCATGGACAAGTCCAATTAATAGACAGTCGCCAAAACCAGTTGTCAAGGCAAAACCAATTTACTCACAGTCTCCTGAATCAATTGTAGACACAACAGACTATTATCGAAATAGGAATTGTCCAGGGTGTGTAAAAAAGAAAAAGAGTGTGGCACGGGCGTACATCTCAGAAGTTTCGGGTAGATATGAAAATATAGTACCCGTACCCAGGGTATTGTGACTTGAGCGAAGCGAACTTACAGAAGTTCCGGGCACGTGTATCAATGTCGTACATCACTCATATTCAGTGTAGAGTAATACACGAGAAAATACCCCGGGTATGGTTCTGTGCGTACCCTACAGAACTAACCTTAAATATTTCCTTCTCTTTCCGATTAGGTTGTGTCTGCCGTGAGTATATACCTGTTATACGCAGAAGAAGCTCCTACACACGAAGGCCGTTTTCACAATCTCTTCGTGCCGTAATAGACAGGGTAGCCGGGGTGAACACCAAATTTGAAACAGAACAAAACCAAACATCACACAGGAAGGCATGCAGCAAAGCAACGGCAACCACGCTTCGGCACCAGCGGCAGAGTTATCGGTGGTGCCGCTTCGGCTACCGGGGTTTGTACCGTATCACACGGGTGATGATACAACACACCCCCCTCAGACGATTTTTTCCGAGGCGACATTCTCCAAAACATGCCTTAAGATCGATTATTATGCTGTCGGATTCGCAGTCAGTTAAAAAGGTCCCTTTCAGCACGTTCGCATGAGATTTTGGCCCGGAAATGTTGGAAACTGGTATTTATCACTTCAGAGTGTGTCGGAGTTATCTCCAAAGTCTATCTAGAGCTAGTTACTGCTTCTCGGGAGGCCCGGTCGCAAGAAATCACCGTCGGCACTTTTTCGATCAAAATGAGGTGAATATGATTGCGATCTGGGGTCAGATCGAAAAAAAAAAAAAACGTTTTTTTTAAATCTGATCGTGGGTTCGGATCGTGTTGGACTCATTTGGATAAAAAAATGCCGACGGTATCTGGGTTCAGGCACTGGAAACGTATTTGAAATACTTGGAAGGCGTACCGTAGGTGGAAAACCAGGGGTTTTCCAGAGGGGCACGAGCTTGGTCTCAGTCTCTCCGTGTACGAAAGGAATAAAGCTGTTATTCTTCTATCTCTAAGCAAATAACACACGTGAGTACCAACGAGTACCGACTTGATGGGCAAACCTGTCCAGGGATACAAAGTGTCCGGCATGCTTGATCTTGTCAAGTGGCGTCGTCGGCAGGACAAGGGTCGTTGGTCATGAGTTCGAATCTCACGTCCACCATGAAATCACGTTATAAAAGAAAGTGAATTTCCTCATGTCAAGAATCTGAAAAAATACTTCTGGATCCCCAAAATTGGAACCGCGTGTTAGTTGCACGTCAGTCAGTGTATTCGGTCCGTTCCAGGGGGGCATTGTGTTGTAAGGCAAATATATTGGGTAGGCGATTGGTTAACTTTTTTCCAGTAGCCCAACAGACTAAGACCTTAACTTATGGCGACGACAGCAGGACATGGGTCGTTGGTCGTGAGTTCGAATATCACGTCCACCATGAAATCGCTTTTTAACCTTCTGGGCCAGATGAGAGAATATTTGAGACTGTTTTTCCGCCTCGCATTCCACTACTGTCCGACTCTGCTCGTATTCGTAGGATGGCCACAAGTGATGTTGCCACTCGTGAAATTGTTTCCGTGCCGCGGCCACACGATGGCATACTGGATTTCAGTGTTGAGGCTGCTTCCCGCGCTGCTGCAGCTACAAACAGAGATGGAAATTACAGTACTGCTTCGAGTTTTCGTGCTGCTGTTAGAGAGAGCGCTGCGGCCGCTCGTGATTTTTTCCCGCCCTTCACCCACAAGACGGCACACTGGATTTCAGTACTGTGCCTGCTTTGCCCACTGCTGTAGCCACCCACGCCGAGTCCCCTGGAAATTCCACTACTGCTGCGAGTTTTCATGCTGCTGTTAGAGGGAGTGCTACGGCCGCTTGTGAAAGTTTTCGCGCCCCTCGCCCACTTGCGGTTAGTACGCGTACAAACCTTTACGACCGCCCTTCTATCGTGACACCTTCTGTGCTCGACCCTCCTTACCCCAGCGCTTGTAGCACTCGCCGCATGGCGCGCAACGCCATGATCCCTGCTGTACAAGTTGCTGAAGCACAAGCCGCGACCATTGCCTCCTCTGCTCTGCGCTCCACGATCCTGAGAACCACCGAATTCCGCCCCCCCCCCTGCTCCGGCGCCTTCCGCTGCTCCGATATGCTTCGCCCGTCCCCGTCACACCATGTCACGGACGGCAAATGCTCGGAAGGAGGCATCCAGCACCGCCAGGTCGGTACACTCGATTTCAGTACTGCGCCCGCTTTGCCCGCTGCTGTAACCACCCGCGACGATTTTGCTGAGAATTCTCGTGCTGATACGAGTTTTTATGCTGCTGTTAGAGGGGACGATGCTTATAATAAGCCCTCGAGTACCGGAGTGCCCGCTGCTGTAGCCACCCGCGACGATTATGCCGAGAATTCTTGTTCTGATGCGAGTTTTAATACTGCTGTTAGAGGGGACAATGCTTTTAATAGGCCCTCCAGTACCGGAGACGCGTCTACCAGCGGACGGCAGCGACAACGTCCCCGTCCCTGAGGTCACAACCCCATGAGGTGTCTCACGCCCTCGCAGGCAGAGCCATGGGAGCGGGGGCGTTAACGTTCCAACTGAGGTTTCTGAGCAACCCCTTCGATCGCCCCGACGCGGGGGCCAGCTACACCAAGTTGCATAATTTTGGCGGTCTAACGGGACTCCGTTTTGCCATTAGCCGTGCATTTCGAGGAGTAGTGTCGGCAGCGACGGGGACTGAGCGTGTTTTGGCACCGGGGGTGGAGGTTGTTTTGGAGGTGGTTCCGATGGCAGTGAACGAACAGTACCCCAGCTTGATGCCCACGCTGTACCCAGGAGGTTTGGCTACGGTATCGAGGCTGTTCGGCACTTTGGACTCAATGTGGTTGGCGTTCGAGACTCTCGCGAATAATAAGACACCTGCTGTCAACGGCGAAAATTATTTTTTTCCCTGCTTCTTCGACGGGTGTCCGGTCATCCGCCCCGCCAGGGCCCCGGCCCGCCAGTAATGGTCGCGGCCAGGGCCGGATGCTTCCCCTGTCGCCTTCTTGGCAGACGGGATCGCGCAATAATCCGCTTGTGATGAATGTCAACAAATCCATCCCTGATTGCCTCGACCCGTGGCTTGACACGTCTTCCAACTGCTGGCCCCTTGAGCAACACCACCATGCTGAAGTTCACGCCGTTTGAATGTCCATCCAGACCGAGGACCCTCTCCTCTGGAACGGCCTACTTTCATCGTCCGCTCGCGCAGCCACCCTCAGCAAAACCGAGGGCACTGTTTAAACTGCCACGAAGACACACACTCTCTCCGACAGTGTAGACACCCCTTTCTAAACCTTAGTTGTATTGAATACCCCGACCTCGGAACGCTCGGCGACGACGGCGAGGCGTTCCGTCGTTGGCAAGAACGCATGATCAAACACCGGCCCGAGAAAAATTCACGACCGAACAAACTCAACCAGAAGAAACACAGGCGTCGTCCCGGTCACTCGCGTGAGCAACATCATGACCAGGGTCAGCAGAAGAGAAAGGTGATGGCTACAACACACACGCGGAACGAGGACACCAGCAGTCCAACTCCGGCCATCACGGTGGTGGTTCGACCGCCCTTGCCTCTGCCGTCCCAGCTACCGTCTCGGGGGTTCGCCACGGTGCCTCGCACAACTCGGGCGGAAACCCGAATGGACGCCAGCCAGGCACCTTCCGCGCCTGTAACTGACAGATCGACGGCAGTTCGTCTCCTCCTTCCCGCCCGCCGCCAGCATTGACGGGAGAAAAAAACATTTGATTTCACAATATGCTCGCGTCCCAGGCTCGCTCAGCACTCAGTGTCGACCTGCTCCGCTCCCGCCCCGCGCGTTACTCCGTACTTCGGACCGACGCAGCGACTCAGCTCCACTGCTTTTACCGAGGAGTCCCCGGGCGCCCTCCTCGACGTCGGGAGCCTGCGCCTCAAACGCCGCTCCCCTTAACCTGGGCACGAGAGCAGGCGCGATAAACGCCGCTCTCCCGAACCACACACCGCGCAGCACAACGAGTGTCACGCCGTCGCGTCGTTTGTTTCTGCGAGGGAGTCCCCCTCCTACACCTCCCGGCCATGCGGTGGAGGCCGGTTTGCGGTGCAGGAAGGCAAACACCAAAACCCCGAGAACTCGGTTGACGCTCGACTCGGCGTTTCCTCGCATTTATGGTGGCCGCTCCACCCTTTTTCCTATCAAGGAGGTGTCGACAAGATTAGCAAACTCGTCCCCCTTCCCCACCAGGTCTACAATACAGAAGCCCTCTCCGGTGAACCCTCTGTTGCCCCCCACCCGATCACCGTTCTTGAAGACGTTACAGGGTCTGCAGACCTTCGTTCGTCTTCGCGCACGCCACTCCACGTGCGCAGCGCACCTTCGGCTCCAGTGGAACAGGAGAAACCTGGCACTGTCCGTCGAGCCAGTGGTGACCCCACGGCCTCCGGTCAGATCAACCGCAGCTCTCGTCAAGCAGAACGGGCTCAGAGCCCCCTTCCCCCTTTGGTCCTGGACAGAGCTCATCGAGCGCAGTACGAGAACTTTTTTGCGATTTGTTGCCTACGAGCAATGGTGACACAGAGCCAGCACACGGTGACACAGAGCCAGCATACGTCAAACCGGACTCGTCTCGTGCACCCGGGGCTCAGTGTTCTTAGAGAAGCACACTCCCACCCCCTCCCCCCACACGCCGCAACTGGGGCCACCGACGACTCGGCACCGTCGATCTTTGACCCTACTCTCGAGTATTCAACGGAGCGGGTGGTACTGTTCTGGCAGCCCCCCTCCTACTTTTCGCAGTGGTCCCCCTCGTCTTTTGTCAGCGACGATGTGTCATATTCCTGCGCGGAGGAGTGTATGATGGCTGAAAAGGCTCGCCTTTTTCAGGACCACGACACAGCGGAGCGGACTATGGCCTCGCCAGACCCACGCGAGCACAAACGCCTCCATCGAGGCGAGCATAACTTCGACTGCGCTATCTGGGACCGCGTTCGGGAAAACGACGTCCTTGCTGGTACTTTTGCCACATTCTCGCAGAACCCAGCCATGAAGCAGCACCTATTGAGCACTGTTACCAAACGTTTGGCTGAAGCCAGCCCTTTTGCCTCATGTGGGGCATCGGTCTCCGGGCAGACGACCCCGAAGCTCAAGACCCCTCTCGGTGGCTTGGAAACAATTTGCTCGGGAAAGCTTCTTCCACCGTTCGCGACACCCTCAGCTCAAGTCAGGCCGGGTTGGCACACCCCGCTTCCTCTCATCAATTTTGCACTCCGACCAGGACTGACAGAATTCATGAGATTGCACCAGCGCCGCTCCGCTCTTTGGCCGTGGTCCGCGCTTGCCCAATTCCTCTCTTGTAGATTTCGACCTATTTTTCTGACACGCCGGCTGATCACAACCCCGCGGTTTTGACAGTCGCACCGTTGTGTTGACCCCTCCCTCGCGCTGCCAGAACACGGCCCCTGCCTCGTCGGGGGCACCATTACCCTCGATGACGCCTCTGTTACAACCAAAATCGCGATTCACAGCGGAGTTGGCATTCTTGCACCTTTTGGTTCCGTGGCGCTTCTTGACACTGGCTCCACACAGACTTCATCTCACGAGATGTTTTGGATCGCATGCACTCGGTTGGTGCGGCATCCTTCGTGTGCGAGCAGAAATGCGCCCCTTGTTCTCCGAGGGTTTTTGGCGAGTCGGCCCCTCTGAAGACTTCGACGAGTGTGCCCCTGAGCTGCCAATGTTTTCGAGAAAATGGCCCTACTTGCTCCCTCGCAGTTTGGGCATGCGTGGTTCCCCCCTCAGTGATGCAGCATGCAGTACTATTGGGGCGTGACATCTGGATGTGTTTTTATAGCCGTTCCTACCGCTCTCTGCCACCTCGGCCGCCTGATCAACGCGGTGTTGGCGAGCTGGAGTTCGTTCATCACGCCCCGACAGGCATGTCCGTGCACGCCATCGACCCCGCCGGTTCGGGTGGAGGCTTCCATCTACGCTACGAGAACGCGACAGGCGTCACCCTGTCCGAAGATCCTCAACTGCTTGCCGTTAACTTGGTTCGAAGCGATGGCCCCCCGGCCCTCACTGGACACTACTTGGTCGACATGATGCGCCAGCCCGACCTACCCTCGGTCGAGGAGCACTTCGTCTCCTCCGGACGATAGATTCTTCCCCCCGTTGGAGTGGCGGCTCTCGAGCCGGGGTATATCATAGGCGTCGGCCACGCCTCACCGCTGAGCGTCCCGCTGGACGTGTTGCAGCAGGACAACCGAGCCCCCAGCCCTCTCTCCGGATTATCTGAGGTGTGTCCGATCTCAGCAGTTACCGCTTCCCCCCCCCCCCCGCAGTTCCAGCCTCGTCCTCGCCTGCACTGCTTGAGCGTTCGAGCCCAGCACAGCGCGCTTCGTTCCTGCGCGTCTGGGCACGATTACCGATACATCTGAGGGAGGTGGCGTTTAACCTTCACGGCTCGGGCTGGACCTCTGAGGCCATCGAACAGCTGGGGGACTTTGTCTGCGAATTTCCTGACGTTTTCGCGATGTCCAAGTCTGATTTTGGTTCCTGCTCGTTGATGCCTTTGGTGATTTCGTTTCCGGAAGGAATTGCTTCTGTCACGTCCAGGCCGCACCGCATCAATCCCATCCTGGCCAAGGAAGTGGAGGCCACCTTGGACGACTATCTAGCGGCCGGCCTGATCCAGCATTCGACCTCTCCGTACTCGAGCCCTCTGGTGGTCATCCCGAAGAAGTCTGGAGGCGTTCGGATCACCGTGAACTACAAGAAACTCGACCAGATCAGCAACCTCAGCCAGCTGCCTATTCCTCGTGTGGACGAAGTCCTCGACTCTCTGGGGAAGGGATGGGTGTTTTGACTCTTCGATTTGGTCTCCCCGTTCCACCAGATTACCGCGCACAAGGACACTGTCACTCTCACGGGGGTTTGAACTCCCACGGGCCTCTACGAGTGGCTCATCATGCCCCAAGGCAGCAGTGCTTCGCCCGGCTGGTTCGTTAAAGTAATTAACGAAGTCATTAAAGGTCTGGCACAGTCTTGATTATGTGATCGGCTTCGACTCTGATCCGACGGCCCACGTCAAGACGATACCAGCCCTCTTCAAACGCTTGCGCAAACACAACCTCAAACTCTCCCCCCCGAAGCTCGCCTCGGCGCCACAGACGCTGATTTTCTGGGCCACCCCATTTCGCCCGCGGGTATAAGCCCTAATGCGGAAAATGTTTCGGCTTTGATGAAAATGCCCATGCCCAAGACCCTCAAGCAGGTTCGCGCCCTGATGGGCGGGGTAAGATAATATCGCAAATCCCTTCCCGACCTGTCGAAACGGATACGTCCTCTCACCGCCCTTCTCCGGAAGGGGGTCTAGTACGGCTTCACGCCCGCTATGGAAGTTATCGTCCACCAGATCCTTGCCGAGCTCGCTGCCTCACCGGCTTTGGTCTTCTCCGACTGGGACGCCGTAGCCGACGGCTCCCGCCCCTTCCACGTGTACTGCGACGCCCGCATCGACGGTTTCGGTGCCGCGCTCGAACAAGAACAACCGGACGGCTCGGTACGGCCCATTGCTTATATCAGCCGCGCTACCGTCGATTCCGAGAGGCACTAGACACTGTTGGACCTGGAAGCTGGCAGCATTGTCCGGGCCATCAAACGACTCCGAGATTACCTGTGTGGCACGAAGGTTCGAATATTTTCGGACCACAAGGCGCTTGAGAGCACTGGCAAAGTAATGGACCATAACGAGCGAGTCCAGCGGTGGCTCGAGTTCTTCATCGCGTTGGACTACACCCTCGAGTACCGCAAGGGCAGCGCCAACGGAAATGCTGACTTTCTCCCCCGCTTGCCGGAGCCCGCCACATAACACGACCGCAGTGGGTCTAGCATCCTCACTCCCGTCGAGAACGGTGGTATCTTCCTCATCCAAGCCTGCGGGCTTCGCACTCGCTCCTCTCTGACCCCCGGTGTAGATCTGGGTGGGCTGGTACCCCGCACCGAAAGTGCAGTCTTTCGTGGGCTACCCTTAACCTCTTCGGATTTTCGCGATTTTCGCGCACACGGCCCACGTATGAGGATTGACGACCTCTCTACTCCTTCGGGGAGATTCGTCGCTCCTGTATCTGCTTCCGTCGCCACCGTCGATCGTCGTCCTGGCTTGAGGGTTTTGTCACCCCGCGCCAACGCCGCTTTCGCTTCGGTTTTTGTCGTACCCTCCGGGGGCGACCAGGGCTCTGCAGAGGGCCCCGCTGCAGCGATGATTGTCGCCCAGCGCGCACCTTCCCCGACGAGCACTTTACAGGGCGAAGATTCGGCCGTGAGCACTGCTCCGGCCGCGTCTTCCCTTTCAGGCCAGGGCTCTGCAGACGCACCCGCTGCAGCGACGATTGTTGCCCAGCGCGCTCCTCCCCCGATAAGCACTTTACAGGGAGAAGATTCCGCTGTGATCACTGATCAGGCCGCGTCTGCCCCATCGCCGCGCAACCCCGTGCCTCTGAATGTTTTGCCGTCTTCGGGCCGCATCTCAACGCGGACGCGCCGACGAACAGCCACCGCCGCTGGCCCGGTGCCGCCTGCTGTTGATTATGGCGTCGGACCCAACGGGGCCCCTAGACTATTAGCCCGGCGTGCTATCACCCCGCCGCGAGCTCCACGGCCGCGACCGCCCGCACCCGTCGTTTTGGCCCCGACTCCTGCCCTCTCGTCCATCCCGACGGTACCCATGCCGTCCGGCCGCGACCGCGCCGAGCCCGTGGTAACTCCTCTTTTACGGCTTCCGCCGCCAACTGACGCACCTCCCGTCACCGCGACCGACTTTGACACCCTCGGCGCAGCTGCCGAATTTCAGTCCGGTGATTCCGCACCACGCTATGCGCACGCCGACTGGGCTCGGGAACAACGAGCTGAGCCCGCGTACAACGCCGCCATGTGCTAAATAGCCCTTGGCCAGCCGGACGTTTTGCCAGCCGACCTTTTTTCGTGTTTCCCTTCCCACCAGCGCCCTCCCTTTTCGGTGGTTCCGGAGCTGGCTAACGAAGGCCGCTTGCTCACCACCGGCGCGGGCATCGTTTTACTTGTCCGACAGCCGCACCCCCCCCCCCTGCGTCGGATACGCAACGCCCGGTGGGTCGTACGGCCTGTTTATTGAACGACTAGCCTATTCTCGATAATATTCCACTGCTCATGCGCCCCTGGGTCATGCAGGCTTGCCATTCCACGACTTCCTACCACCTAGGAACCGCGCGCACCCTACGTATGCTTGAACGTTACTGGTGGATCGGTATGAGCATCTGCACCTGGTGGTGGCTACGGAACTGCTTAAAGTGCCAAGCACGGAAAACATCGCGGCAGACAGTCCGGTGGCCCTCCATCACGTTTCCCTTGCCAGAAGGGCCCGACATCGCCGTCAGCATCGACTATTTCGGCCTTCTCCCGGCGACGCCTCGAGCTAATATCTAGATCTTGTTTTTCATTGATCGTTTCAGCCGCCGAGCCGACACGTACGCCGTTACAGCAGTAGAGTTCACCGCTGAGGGCACGGTTAACCTTCTCGTCAACTGGTATATCTCTCTTTGGGGGTGCCCGCGCAGCATCCTCTCGGACAACGGCCTCCGGGCCCTGATCCAAGCTTTTGTACGCGGTATATCAGCTTCTCGGGGTTCTAAAAATTGACACCAGCTACCACCCAAACGGCAACGGTGGGGTGGAACGTGTAAACTACACGATGGCCCAGATGCTGGCAATGGTCGTCAAAGAGCTCTAAAACATCTGGGATGGACAGCTCCCTCACATCGAACTTGCGTACAATAATTCTGTCAGCGCCGCCGTAGATAGCTGATTTTCGCTTCTCGACTGCACTCGATATATATATGTATTTCTTTTTTGTCGTGTCCCTGGACTTTGGGAGGTGGATTTTTTCTGCTCGGTGTGTTTCTGGTTTGTTTTTTATTTCTTCTTGGGCTGTGTTGGAGATGGGGTTTTGCGTATTTTGTCCTGCCTACCCCCCCCGCTCAGTGTCGGGGCTGGTCTAGGTAATCGGCCGCTCGTTTGTGACCCAGGACGCGTTTTCAGAGTTGTGGGCTGGGTTTAGGTGGTTCTTTCCGTCTTCCGTGTTATTTTTCTTCTCGTTTTTGGTATTCACTTTTCGCTTTTCCATGCATTTTCCTCGCCCCCCCCCCCTGTGCGGGTGACATGGCGATGGTTTTCGTTTACGCTTTCTTCCTGCCCCTTAAGGTTAGGTCTTCCTTTCATTTGTTTTACGTACTTCGCCGGCTTCCTTGCCTTGCCGTTCAGAGGTGTGGGAGTGGGTTTTGATTAGCCGCATCTTCGACTCATGTTCTAGTTCGTGGAATCGGAGTTTCCATGAATTTCACATACTTCTGCATATACGGCTCATCAGAGTGGTCTAGTGTTAATATACTGCTTTGTATGAGGTTTTAAGCCCGGTAATCACCTGGGTTCAGGCACCGGGAACGTATTTGTAATACGTGGAAGCCGTATCTTTGGTGGAAACCCAGGGGTTTTCCAGAGGGGCACGAGCTTGGTCTCAGTTTCCTCGTGCACGAAAGGAATAAAGCTGCTCTTCTTCTATCTCTAAGCAAACAACACACGTGAGTACCAACTAGTACCAACTCAATAGGCAGACCTGTCCAGGGATCCAAAGTGTCCCGCATGCTTGATCTTAACACCCAGATAGATGTTGAAGAGAGACCCGACACATTCTGAGGCGAGAATGACCAACTTCCAGCAATTATTTCCGGGGCTAAAGCACATGCGACGTACTGTTTTTTTTCCAACTGACTGCAAATCCTCCGGCAGAAAAATTGGCCTACTAAGGGGAGCACACACAACGAAAATGATATCTTAGGAGAAATGTCTCGACGAGAGCTTTGCCATAGACTCCTCGCTCGGCGATAGACATCTTCCCTATTATAGTGAAAACCAGGCTCGATATTCGTTCGGGCTGGTGTGTTCCCTTATGACACGTGTGATACGGTATACCTGGTACCAACACAGACAGCAAGCAGCAGCAGCATCTAGAGGAAGCTAGCGACAGCAGCTGCAGGAGAGGTGGCAGCCACTGTAGAAGCAACAGCAGCTGAGGAACAGCTGAGCAGCAAGCGGCTTCTATACTTGCAACTTTCAATTTTGGGGCAGGCTATGCTTCTCGTGTTGCTGCTGCTGCTGCAGCGCTTTTCTTGTTTACGCGCGCCACCGCGTTCGCGCGCTACGCTTTCAGGCACGCACGATGCCTTAGTTGGGACATCGGCATGTATAACCTCACGTCGCGCCGCCCTACCGTCGCCATCGCTGCTGCTGCTGCTACTGCTCCTGCTGCTGCTGCGGCTCCCGCAGTGTTGTGGAATTGAAATTATATACGAGAGCTGTCCCCATGGACAGGGAGACATCAACACGAGTAGTCATGCCGGAGCGATGCTGTGGTGGATCCTGCACGACGGCACCAAGTGGGCGCAGAGCGTGCCGTGGCAGTGGCCCGCCCAAACAACCCGGCACCACTCGTCCGCGACATCCTCCTGCCTACACCTTTCGAGCCTTTGTACGCTCTGTGGTTAGTTGTCGGTTACAGAATAGCAGTTCTTGTCGGGTATGCTGTGGTAAAAGGTTCGCGTAAAAGCACTGGTGCGTCGGGTAGTAGGGTCCTCCTTATCGGAGAGTTTTTCCCCCCATATTTTCAGTATTTTATTTTCGCGCGATACTTCAGTCTTCCAGATTTTTCTGATTTGCTTTTCCAAATATGCGAAATTTAACTTTCCTGATTTTTTTGCTTCTGGAGGATTTCACGAATAGTGACAGAACGCCTCCGTATTTTGATGCATATCTCCAACTATTTCCAAGCATTGGAAATTCTGGAGGAAGACCTCTCCGATAAGAATGAGCCCAAGCTCTGCGACATGATAGGCCGATGAACAGAGAGGGAAAAAAGTACCGCATATTCCGACAACATGCTGACTTCTCTAAAAAGTATTTTTCTCCCCTGTAGTTTGGATAAAAAAACGCCACTCGTTACATACCTTCGGGATAATTTTTGCCGACGTGATTTCCTGAAAGCATTTTTGCGCAAAGATTGAGCCGTCTTTGTTTTGAAGGTGCTCGGAATTGTTGAATTGGAAGAACAAAGACAACTTGCATTCGCCTTGTTTTTTAGCGATGTGCCGAGAGGAACAACGAATCTTCGTTTCCCCGACGATATTGGTGTCCTGTACGCATGTGTATTGGTCCTGTTTTTTCTTGTGTCGTCCGTGGTTGGTTCTGAAAGATAATGTATTATTACGGGGGTCCATAGTAAATAGGACCAAATATTGTTTGTTAAAAAAGGTAAATACATAGGTTTTTATGTATACCATAGGTCCTATTAACTATGGACCCCCGTAATAGCATGGACCGCTGTCGATAGACTATCTTACGTTCTACCCTCGAGACTAGAAAAAGGTAAAACTACCATTACTCTAAACTGTTCGGAATGTTTCATGCCGTTTCGGTACTCTGTTGAAAACCCAAAATATCCTCAACCCTTTTAGGACAGCAGTCTCGTTTTGGGGACCAACTACTTAGATTTTGAGCGGTTTGTCCCCAGAGCGATACGTCAGTCCTAACAATGGGATGACAGTTACGGACAGCGTGGTAGTTAATAATAGATTTTTCCTTAATTATTGTTAAGTAGTCAACTGCATGGACCGTTGGGGTATTCCTATTTACTCTAAACGTCCAAAACATTATGTAAGCTTCAGGAAAAAGTGTGGTAGTGTACAGGCGTCCTCTCGACCCAAAATGTCAGGAGATGGCAGGGTACGTAAGCCTGCGACAGACGGCAGTCAAAGATTAATAATATTCCACTGCAGGTTTGGTGTGGTACGACTCTGGCTCGAAATATATGGACAGTTTTCATATCAAAATTTGCATGAAAACGATCCTTGCATTTCGGGACACAGTGGTAGCTCCTAAACTCTTAGACGTGCGGTTGCTGCGACGACGAACAAAACTCGCATCTCCTGACATGTTTGATTCTCAAGTCGTTCACGTTGCCTCTCTCCTGGACAGGTGCGTTTGGCGTGGCAGCGTTGGGCACGCTGCGCTCGTCGAGCCTGGTCGGCGCCGCAGAACTTTTCGATATCGGTCGAAACGACAAGGTGCGCACTTTCAACCCCGCGCTTACTCGTTCTGGATCATGGTCGATCAATCTCTCCTCTTATTTTCCAAATTGTCATCTGTCAATGTGCAGTGCTTGTTGCAATCGTGCCATCCACGTGCATATGCAAGGGTAACTGCTGTAGAATCCAACGACTTAAAACATGGAAGGTGCTATCAATCAAACCTGAACACTTGACGAAATTATATTACGGGGGTCCATAGTTAATAGGGCCTGTGGTGTACATAAAAATCTATATATTTACCTATTTTTACCAACAATATTTGGTCCTGTTAACTATGGACCCCCGTAATAGCAATAATACAGCCCCTATGCGCTGTTTCCCAAATCAAACCTGAAAAAAAAAATAGATTTTATGCCTTTCGTGAAGTTTTATTAGGATTGCCGTCCCACTCAAATCTCAAGGACCTTGTCCTCCAACCGAGACTAACGTCGTGAAAGAGACACAACGTATCATGTACCAGGTGTTCCGTTAGCTGTGAGTTCGACTGATTGCGTGGTTGCTACTCAGCTGTGCAAGCTGGGTGATATGTCGGCCGCGCGTGTTCCATATTCCATTAAAAACATTATGGTGTTCGCTGCTAATAGTATGGACAAAATTTGTGAATTCGACTGACAGCTTCATTCTTGTTCTGGAGCCATGCCAAGGTGTCGCGCTGTCCGGAGGCGGTACCGTTTTGGCGGGGATTCTTTTCAGTCCAAACGTTAGTGACGGAACGGGCTCCTCAACGTAGTATAAGGGGTGCCCCCCCAACATATAGCGCAATCCATTGTGTGTGGTACCTCTCTGGCCTGGAATGTTTCACACTTCGGACGGATCATGATTTACAGGTCATCTACTCCCTCACGAGCTCTCTATCCAATATCATGCAAACCCCTCACCCTGTTCTCGGCACGGCCTCAACATGCCCCCACTCCTGGTCCCAGATCGATCTGGACAAAGTGCCTTCGCGCTTCATCATCCGCAAGACCCAAGCCATCAAATGGTCCACAATAGCCCCTTCCATTGCAGCCATGCGCACCGAAGATCGGGGGAGTTTCGCCACCACCGGAGCCAAGGGTGGTCGTGAGGTATCCCCACACGCCAACCCAACCTCGGAGGAGACGGATGTCAGGGTGGGCCTGGATGTGGCCGACCCGAACGATTCTCCAGCCTTAGGTGGCGGGTTCGCTGCGACGGTGATAACGCCTCCGGGGGACTACCTGCGTGACAACCCCGTGACCACGGTGAGCATGGCGACGTGGGCGACGTTCGTCACCCGAATGCCGAAGCAAGGGTACGAGCTCATGGACCCGTTGTCGATATTCGAGGTGTACACGGGAACGGGGCGGCGGAGACGAGGGAGTGGCCACCTACGCGACCGTGCAGATAGCGAACGAGTGAACGAAGAAGGTCGTTCACTCTGAACGTTACTTCTTTTTCCTCGGGATGCCTGACCCATGCGCGTGGCACACACACGATATAGAGGCACGTAGGCTCTGCTTGACCCATATTACAATCTGACCGACGGGGACGGCTCTCCAAATGATGAGTACTGGGCCCACCACGGTTTGAACCCTGCTGATCGTTTTATATACCTTGGCCAACAAAGGGCACGCAAGCATTCGTGCGACGCTTCAGGGTGTGACTCCGAAAAACAGCGTGGATTCCCGTTGTCAAGACAATAAACCTGACGGAATCTCTGAACCAGCGCCCGGTACGAGCAGTGCGCGGCAGCGGAAGGCAGTGGTACCATGGAGGTATATCGCGCGCTTCGCCTCCAAATCTGTTTTCGGGCGAGGCATGGTGCTATTCCTCCTCCTCAAATGAGGGTAGTAAGTCTAAGAATTTTGTGATACACCTCTAACGTATGCCTGTAGCGTGCGTCCCAGCGCATGGTGCCGATGGCTACCCTCCGGGGACTTCAGACGAGAAACAATGAAAAAAAAAAGAGACAGTTACGGCGACGGCCACAGCGTAAGGGGGGGATGGCACGAGTTGGTGCCTCCGACTTTCGACGTAAAGGAGTCGTAGGGTCCCGGGCGCAATATGATCCTCCCGTATTGCTGGGCGCTCACGCCTCTCGTACGCGGTTACTGTTGATGATGACACCAAATTTGTCGTTGCTTTGGTTGCTGATTTGGGATCCCAAAGATATACGGGCTGGCGACGTGCCACTTCCCTTGGCCTTTTCGTAGGGCTGGGCACTGGCTGACTCAGTCAGTAGCGATTGTACTGTAGTCGAAATCATTCAGTAAACTGGACTACATTCCTCCCGAAACACACTTTGTGGGTTTCCGCCCTATATTATGGCGTGTTTCTTGGACGTACGTAAGGTACAGAATACTGGCGAATATACTGACTAGGCCAATCGGTAGATTGCTATCCTGCCAGTACATAATGTGCCAGTGCCCAGCCCTAGCGTTTAGCCCTATAAGGCACAGAGCTACGGTGAGGGAGGAGGGGGGGAGGGGTACCACTGTTTTGGTTCAATATTATTCTGACCGATTGAGCTCCTCCAGTGAGCAACTATACCGGTAAGATGGTATGATACCTTTAGCACAACGGTGTATATATATTATGATTTACAGAGTGCGTGTAGTGGTAGATGTTTACATGTTGTCGGCGGGCTGCGCGAAAAAAAATTTCTTCGAATGGGTCATGTTTCGGGTGAGATACTGAGCTGTTCACGTCAGGAGTCCACCGAATTTGGCAACCATTCCTCTACCGTAGCCTTGCTCTCTACTGCGAATGTCGCCCGTTTGTGTCGTTCGTATAGACAGGTAGGCATACATGGGCAGGTAGGTAGGTAGGTAGGTGGGGTGATGGACTGGGTAGTATTGGTGTGCTGCGTAGATCTCTCCTAGGGCTCAGCAGTTATCGCCGCGCTTCAGCAAGCGCCCTCGTATCGATTCTCGTGTTTTTCAGATGGCCACTTCAGAATGGCCTCTTAGGACGTATATATATTTAGGGCGTGCGGTGTCGTTGTGTCAGATATATTGCAGGTGCTCGGGATGCCCCCCGAGTGCTACGGTAGAGGTGCACCTACATTTTTTCTGATTTTTATCTGAGTTTTTTCTTAGACGCCTCACTTGACGAGCTTTCAATCTCACCCCCCTCAAAACACGCGAAACCTTGACCAAGATGAACAAAATCACGTCCTATTTGGTGCGCAACTAAAAATACCGTTACAAATGGATGGGATTCCAAATTGAACATTGAGTAGTTCCTCGGTGACCTTAAGGAATCGCGCCGGTCAGAAATGGTTTTGGCGCAAACGTGCCTCCTCTCCCGTAGCGCGCGTCCCCCCCCTGCACAATGTGGGCGCGAACAAACGTCTTTGTTGTGTGGAGACATTGAACAGCAGTGTAGCACACCGCTAGACGTAGTACCAAACTGAGAGATTATCGGCACTTTGTGGGGTTTGCTGCATTGCTCGATGTTTCCACGAGGAGTTTGTTGCGCCCTCATTGTGCAAGGGGAGACCTGCGCACTTGTATTCGTGAGTAACGATTTCTGGTGCAGCAGGAAGGAAAATACTGTAGTCCATGGGATACGCAAATGGTGGAAACTCCGCGCCTGGATCTCTTCGGAGGGCGACCAATGAAGTTTTTAACACGTTATTTCCCCTCACTGCCCTGATCTATACGGCGTGGTGTCTCTATACTGACCCCTGGTTGCACCTTGAAACGCACCCAAAGCTACATGCAGAGTCGTGCTACACGCTAAGGCATACCGCTTGATTGTACAGTATAACCCAGTCATTTTTTGCACTGATGGGACTCTGTAATGATCAAACCACCTAATATCTTCGCGCGTGCGATTTGTATTGCATACATATGATTGTTTACAAGCCCATTTTAAAGTGTATCGAGCTTAGCTTACAGCATTTCTCGAAGTCGGGTTGTTGAGTGACCTACTAGCAGTACAAAGTTCCTCTCTCATAGAGGCTCACAAACGTTAGATGTTACAACACCTACCTGTGAACCTCTAGCGTGATGTGTAGGCGCCTGAAACGCTAGTGGGGATGTTGTGAGTTGTGATGTAGCGACACGCTGAGGATGGATAGGCGACTCAATACATTTTCACGAGTGAATGTGAGTTTCAAAGCGCGACCTCGCCAAAAAAACACGGTCCCCTTTCGAAATCGCTGTAACGCCCGATCAACCGCTGCGATAAAAAGAAAAATCACCATCCGCGACCACAATGAAAAAGACATGCTGTCCATCACTACCAAACAAGTCGACGACAGTTACAATTTTCCTTGTGCGCGAGTTTCCTAGCTCAGCTACACTATCTTCACGGTGGGGGGATTGGGTGGCAGCTCAATGCACAACAACCTGTGGGTATTTTAATAAGCTTTATGCACACTGCATGATGCACAAGGAACTTGACAAGCTGACCATTGGTTTTGTCCGGCAGATGCCCGAGATTTTTCCAAGTAGTGCCGGAGAATGCGTGTCCTGCAAGTATCGATCCCTGTAGCGACTCGCGCGCGTTTCGTTTACGTTTCTGCTATGAGTTGTGAATCGAAGTGCCGGGCAAAAAGGGCACGGGCTGCTGTAGGTGTTATGAAATACTCTACACAATAGGGATGTGAGTCGGCAATGACGTCACGAGTAATAAAGTACTACAGTACCAGGTAATCAGTATGTGCCGACAGCCAGCAAATCGAAAAGCTAGCTGATATACGCTGGCGAGTCGGCTGGCAACGCCAGGTAGATCCTCTCGTTATTCTGCTAAACAAAGCTACCGCCTCTTCCAAAAACGTCATATACAAGGCTCCTAGGCAAAACAATGGAGTAGCATGGATCAGTACTGCCGTCTCCTCCCATCGACAGTGGAATGGGTCGGTATATCTCCCCCCCCCCCCCGCTTCGGCCTTGCAGCCACTCACCGCGCTCTCTGCTGCGTTGCGCCGCCATATATACACTGCCCCGCTCCCCTCACGCCATATCATGATGGAACAACCCGCTGCAAAGCCAGTGGGCGCCGCCGCACCATTCCACCATGAAATAATCCGCCGCAAAGCAAGAGGGCATAGACAACACTGTCCAGTACACCAATTGCTTCGCCGTTATGTAACCGAATACAGCTGTTATGTAAAAACCGAAGGAAAAATCGACCACGATCGCCGTACACTAAACGGTGAAAGTCATATGCCAACCAAAAGGTCAGACGAAGAAAAAACGAGCCATTAATAAGATTCATCTGCAACAACTATTAATAACAGCATTTCATGCTAGCGAAGTAAGAGACTAGACCAAGAAACACCATGGTCTACAGAAGACGCCCCTAAACGACAAGGGGAAAGAGAAAGGAAAGCCGCACATGGCCGAATTTGTTAAGCGATCGGAGCAAAGACTGTTTAAAAATTATGAAATACGTCAGCTGTGAGTTCGATTGATTAAATAGTTGATACTCAACTTTGCAAGCCGCGTAAAACAGTACGTGATGCGCTGTACTCGATACTGGTCTGGCGATATATGACGGTTTTATGTACATCCTGGGGTTTCGTACTATGTGCTTAGGCAGTACTTGGTATGCCTTAGGTCTTCTGGCACGTGGAAATGGTTCGCTTTGTGAGGCAGTCGCTGATGTCAAGATACGATCCGAGGTTTGATGCTAAAATACTCCCCATATCTGTGAGGGTGGAGGGTGACGAAAGAGTACGACTTAATCCTGTGTGGTTCATGTGGCGGGACCTCTGACGTCAAGGTATTGCCTCATTGTCTCGCCTGGTGGGGATATATTGGAACATTTGACATTCAGATACTGTGCTTCTGTGTGTGTTTTGGTGGCGGTGTAATATATTGTAGGGCAGGGCAAGGGTTGCCCCGCTGTTCCCTAGGGTTTTACCATAAAAGTAGGGCAGGGCAAGGGTTGCCCTGCTGCTCCCTAGGTGTTACCATATAACAAGAAAAGGTTGGACGGAGGTATGAAAATTCTTTCGCGACGTCGATATTTGCCACGTAGAATATTACTTGTTTGAAGATGCTGCAGTCGCCGCTATTTCGAAGCATAAAAACTAAACATAACTTCACAGTCGCATCGCGCAGATTGCGATGACCTCGACGTGTCGCGAACACAGCCATACCAAGCAAAACGCCGCAGTGAAATCCAAGATGACAAAAGGCATACAAGTTGACTTTTCGCCCATGATCGTTACGTACATGCACCCCGTAAACAACACTCTGTCGACCGAACAGTTACCATAAATGTAGCTGCGCAGAACTCGAAAGGCTGGACGCGCCGTGCAACATTTCTGCAAAATGCGTTCTAGCAAAAAGACGGAAACAAGAAGGCCAACAGTCCGAATCGAGAAGCAATATCACACAAAAAGTCCAAACGTTTCAACACACATTGGGATGCGGTTATCTCGATATGGCCATGGTCCTCGACACGGCAGCCGGTAGTGCAGTTGCCAGTTGAATCCGAGAGCCGTCCGAGTGTACATGATACGAGCATGCCGTTCCACGACGTCACCTGGCCATCCGCTGTTGGGGTGGAGTTGATCATCAGGTCGAAGGGTGATACAGAGAGGTCCGATCGAGACCCCGGCCGCTAAGCGGCAGCACCGTTGTTGACGTGGGCCGTTATCGTTCTAATGATAATGTAAGTATCAAGAAAAGTACGTAGGAAGCACGTATTCGTACCATAGAATTTCCGCTTCTTTCTTGTGGTGTTGGTACTATAAAATTTTGGTTTTGGCACTACAAGAAGTGAATACCGTAGGTTGCAGGTATCGAGAAGTCAGTATCACTGCAGCCTTGTTTCGACCAGCTGTGTAGGGTGTTAGAAGGGTAGGTTGTCTGTCGTCCAACGATTTTGAGGCGTTTCAGTCGATTTTTGTCCGCCTCAATGCCGGTCGAGCAACGTTTGCACAGCAAGATATAGACGGTGTGCATGGTGTGGAGGCAATGGACTACCGCAGGAATTAACTATGCTGCTACTACTACTACTGCGCTCTCAAGTGGTTGCAGGGGGCACCCTGCTACTACTGTGACGCAGCTTTTGGGTCCACTATATACGTGAATGAAATTATGACGAGCTTGTCGATCCAACCGCGCAGCTCGAACAACAGCAGAGACGGCGGTGCGTGGTGGTGGCGCAGGCAAACGGTGGCGACAGCAGGCACATGCGTACTGCTGTCCTCTCGATTGGCTGTGAGAATTGCACTGCTGCTCAGAACAACAGCAGAGGAGTACAACAGTTATTTTTTCTGGTGGCGGTTGCTGATCGTTGTGGTCGGTGTGGTTTGGAGTCGGGATGTCATTCATGCTGTACATGCGCCCGTGCCCCCAGCTCTGCCTACTATCCGTCCTCGGTGCTGCATCGTAGGTTCCGATACATGCAACTAGTCATAAATTACACCCCGCATATGCCAACGTGCGCGCATGATTTTGCCTGCGGCTGGTGTGCTGCTGGGCGCCTGCTGCTGCTGGAGGATGAGTAGTTTTGTCTGGTGGCAGTTGGTCGTTGATCGTTGTGGTGGGCGTGGTCGGGAGTCAGGATACATACATGGGTACATAGATACATACATACGCCCGCATCCCAAGCTCTTCCTATTTATCCTCGATGATGCATTGTAGGCTCCTACACTTGCAACTACTACAGGTACAACAGTAGCCAAGAGTACACCCTGGATGTGTCACCTCACGCAGTTTTGCCTGGTGGCAGTTAGTTGGTTGTTAATCGGTGGGCGTGTTCGGGAGTCGGGTTACACACACATACATGCCCCCGCACACCAAGCTCTGCCTATCTATCCTCGATGACGCGTCATAGGCTCCAACACTTGCAACTACAGGTACAATAGCCAAGAATACACTGGGAGTGTGCACCTCTCGCGCTGGTTTGGCCTGTTACTACGTATGCTGCTGGGCAACAGCAGGTGGCGGTTGTTGTTGGTCGTCGTCGTGGTGGGTGTGGACGGGAGTCGGGGGATACATACATGCGCCCGCACCTCAGACTCTACCTATCCATCCTCCGTGATGCATATCGCAGGCCCCGATACAAGCCATGCATAGAGTATACTGCGGATGTGCCACCTCACGCGCATGGTTTGCCTGCTGCTGCTGCTGCTGGGCAGCATGGCCTCAGCGATGTACAACAGCCTGCTTGTTGTACTCGTAGCACGCTCAATACGATATCTGTGCTCAGCAGCAGTTGTAACGGCACTGTTGGCCAATCACGGCCAGTTTTCAAGTCATACGGTAAGTCATAGGAGCTCTGCTTTGATTGGTGGAAGCTCGAAAAGTTTAGTCTGTTTTTACGTTGTTTTTTGCTTGTAAAATATCTCTTGGCCCAGTGCCTTCATTCTTCATTCATGTAATAATTTTCTGCCTGCTTGGAACATGTTCCCACCGGTCAGAAAGAAAAAAAAACGAACAGCAGAGCTTCCCTCTTAGCCTTGTACGCCGCCCGCCTGTCTCGCGACCACCTCACCACCGATTGGGTCCGGATAAAGTTTTCCTCCCTCTCTGCCACAGTGAGTGTCGTCGCCCGCCTCGCGTGAAGTCCGGTGCTCACCGTGGCCCTTCTTCGCCACTTCGACAAAGTTGTGTTTTGGTGGCGGTGGAATATATAAACTACCGCTCTTCCTCGACGATCATGGCGTAGATCTCGCGTGCGACATATGGACGCGTCCGACAGCTACCCGTACACAAATACGATATCGTTTCTTGTTCGTGTGGATCGTTCCAGCAGCGACGGTTACAAGTTGTAGAGGGTTGCGTATATCTTCGCAGGCATTGTTCTGAATTATTCCGTGTGTTCATGAGGAGAGTTTGAGTACTCCGTTCTCTGCTCCGAGCTCCGAGCTAGGCTCCGCTCTCTCTCCCCCTCCTCTGTCCTCTAATAGAACGACTTAAAATAATATTTTCAGACCACGTGGTGGTCAGGGCATCCAGGCTTGGACTCTACGAACAAAGGTCTGGTACCAGAGGCCCACAACGCCTTCGAAGGGATCGGCTCCTCAAGAAGAGCACGATTCTCTGAGTGAAGTTGAAACGCTGCGACGCGAGATCAAGCTGGCGTTGGAGCAGAGGCAGGCATCGATGCTGTATGCCATGAGGAGCATGATGGCCGAGTTCATGGGGAACAACGGTCGATCGGAGCCAAGCAGCGCTGAAGGCAGCGTTGCTGTAGGAGAGTCCAGCAGAGGCAAGAACCACTGCTGTAGGGGAAAGCCCAAGAGGGGCAGTACCCACTGCTGAAGTACGAGAGACTAATGCTGCTGTTGAAGCAGGCATTGGTCGATCGGAGTCCGGCAGAGCTGAGGGTAGCGCTGCTGTAGGGTAGAGCTCACAAGGGGCAGTACCCACTGCTGTGAGAGAGATCCCTGCTGCTGATGTAGGCATGGCAACGGATATTGCAGCAGAACAAGAGACACATTTGCGTGAGGGGGCCTCGCTATATTTGGGAGCAACTGGACGCGGAGGAACTGCGTTGCCTGTCGAGGTTGGCCCACCGAGGAGTCAGCCAGACCAGCACGGGAGGACAGGAGGATGGGGTGAATACCCTGGCGGTGAGTTGGGTGGTGGATTTGATCTGCCTCTATCGCGCCATTTGGCACACTCCTGTGGCATCGTTTAGTGGGCTGAAACCTGAGTTCAACCCCTGGACAAGAGACGCTAGGTATTACACCAAAGGAGTTGGTTTCTTGTCTGCTTTCGTGTCGGATCCACCGCAGTACATTCCCGTAGGGGAATTAGACACAGAAAACTCGATGCTTGTCGCAAGGGGGTTTAGCAGCGACGGTGTGAACACGCATACACTGGCGTGGAATTTCCTGTCGACGGCCCTCAAAAGCAAGAGCGATAAGAGTACTTTGCACAGGTGTACCTCGCCGAGGCAAGCGTGGGACGCTCTCCTTGCGTGGTACGGCCCTGAAACGACGGGAGCGAAATCGGACCTCTCTAGACGCCTTAATAATCGAGGATCTTGCCGCGGAAATGCGCACAGCAGGAATGTCAGTAGACGACCACATGCTGTACACCATCTATATTGACGCTCTTCCTGCCGAATACGAGGTGGAGGCTCGGAACTTGGCATCACGTGAGAGCATCGGCCGTGATGACATATTCAAGGCTGTTCGAGAACGGCATCACCGACTTTCTGGAAACAGGAAGAAGGGGTCCAACGCTGGCCGCGCAGGCCATGTTATGTATGCCGGCGGCGGCGGCGGTGGCTGTGGTCGCGGAAAAGGTGGAGGAAATGGCAGACAAAAAGGTGGACGACGGGGTCATAGACGAGGCGGTAGTCACCAACGAGGACGGTGGTGGCTCGGCCGCGGCTGCTGGTGGCAATGGCAGCAGCGCCAAAGCCGCCAGCGGAAGTGCTCCAGTGGGCAAGTGTCATAGGTGTGGCAAGAAGGGCCATTGGAAGAGCGAGTGCACGGCGAAGCTATGCAGCCGATGCCAAGGACGCGGGCACTCTGCCGATGCCTGTCCCATGTCCATGGATCGATGCAGTCGATGCAACCGGCGGGGACACGCTGCTGATATCTGCCCCTCATCGAAAGAAGAAGCTGTCATGGCGGTGACGAGCGAGGCTGGGGCAAGGGACGACGGCCAAGGTACGATCCAGGCCTCAGCTTTCAAGGCCGAGGAGACAGGCAAGTGCAGCGATGGTTCGGGGGAAGGGGAGTCTACTTGGCAGGTAGGCGACGAGGCCTGAACATGCGATAGTGGTGCGTCAACTCACATGATGCCCTCCGCAGACTGCATGATAAACTATAGAGAATGAAACTTGACTCTCCGAATCGCTGACGGATCCGCTCGAGCGATCGAAGGTTGCGGTGACGTGCGCGTTGTCTTTCGGTCCGGAAACGGTCCCGTGGAAGTGCTGCTTACCAACGTTGCGCACGTGCCGGATCTCCGCTACCACTTATTTTCCCTGCCCACTCTCGTCAAAAACGCCCAAATTTTCGAAGGGCGACCCACGGGGGTTGTAGTCAGTCTCAAGTCAGAGCGTCAGGCTCAAGTCAGAGCATTCGATCGTGTTTCCGTTGAGTGGGACCCTCTACAGCCTGTACGGCTACCGGGCCAACCGCAGTTGTGGAGAAAATGCCTGTGCTGTACTCGCCCCGGAGCAACTGCCCAACAAGTCTGCGATAAACAGCAATGATTTCCCCTGCGCGACTGGACACTCCCACGAGGTACTACTTCGTAAGACCGCGGAGCAGCAAGGGATTGTCCTCGAGGGAGAGCTGCTGGAGTGCAAAGGGTGTTCCATGGCGAAGGGTCTCCGCAAAAGGTATCAAGCAGTCCACACACACACGAGCAGATACGAAGCTCGGGAGGGTTTTTGTGGATTTGAGTGGACCAAAGGTGGTAGAGTCTCTCGGGCGGAAGCGGTATACTCTCATCGTGCGCGACGATTTTTCACGGTATACGTGGGTGTACTTTATGCGCCACACGTCGGACGCCGCGGAAATGTTCGAGTAGTTCCTTGCGGATTCTCGCGCAGACGGTGTCCCTTCTACGGTGGTAATCGTCCGATCTGACGGGGGTGGTGAATTCCGCGGGGGAAAGTTTGGTGACCTGTGTAGATCACGAGGGATCAAGCACGAATTCACGACGGCCGACAGTCCCCAATTCAATGGAGTAGCCGAGCGCGCGCTAGGTTTGATTGAGACGGCCGCAATGGCGGGCCGAATCCAGGCTCAAGATATTTTTCCTGGCGCGAAACTCCCGGCCACTACGTCGTTGTGGGCGGAAGCGTCCCACTGGGCGTGTGACGCCTTGAACCGCACAGCAACAATAGCTAACCCTGAGAACAGGTCGCCGCATGAGATGTGGCATGGTAGCCTCCCCCTGGTAGTACTACTACCCTTCCTCAAGCCTGGCTACAGCAAAGTGAAGAGGGAAAACAAGGCACAAGCCAAAGCACAAGAGTGCTTTTACCTTGGCCCTGCACCTAACTACCCCCCCCCGAACCTCAGTACGAGTACTGACCAGGAAACGCACTGTGCTAATCACGCGCAATGTCACCTGGCAATGCGTGTCGCCTGCACCACCTATACCTGCCGAGGCGAATGACTCCCTGTCTACGGAAGGGGGGGGGTCAGAAGCAGACGACGTGAGCACGTCGGATCGAGGCGGTGGGGGGGTGGTGGATGAGCTGGACGACGACGGTCTGGCTCACTTGAACGACCTCGACGTGACGTGGGGTTTTGACCTGGACGTGTTTATGCAGGAGCGAGCACAGCAGGCACCTGCCGCCGGCGAGGGCGGCTACGAAACACCCGAGACGATGGGTTCGTTTCAAGGGGGCGCCGTGGACGCCTCCTCGGTCCCTGCAGGAAGGGCCGAAACAGCCGAGACGATGGATTCGTCTCAAAGGGGTGCCGTAGACGCCTCCTCGGTCCCGGCAGGAAAGGCCGGAAGCGACCCGGGCGCAGCATCAGCCCCTGACACCGACCAAGGGGACGGTGCGATTCCCCCCGCGGTCCTGTCGGGGAGGCCAGCACACGAGCTCAGCAGCTGGGGCCGGCTCCCCCCGACAGTACGGAGCCAGACCCGAGGTCAGAGCCAACGCCTGGAGGGTAAATTGCTGTGCACCAGGTAAGTGTGGATGAAGGAGCCGCAGACGCGCTGCCGGGGACAAAGCCTGGGACTATCCTGAATCGTACGTCCTGGACGACGGAGGACGCCGTGGCTTTGATGGCCGGAGGACCTGCTGTGGAGAATAAAGGGGAGTCGAGCGTGTGCATGCCGAGTGGTTTCCCGGAAGACCTAGAACCGCCCCCACAGTCCGTAGCAGATGTAGAACGTTCTCAATACAAAGCGGCGTGGCACGAGGCCATGAAAGTTGAGCTGGACGGCCACAAAACGATCTGTACGTACGAAGCCGCGACACCGCCAAAAGGGCGGAAACCTGTAGGTGCGAAGTGGGTGTTTACTTATAAGACGGATAAGGATGGCCTCATAGTAAAGAAAAAGGAATTTGTGGTTAAGGGCTTTAGCCAGGTGCAGGATGTAGATTATTATCAAACGTTTGCACCAACTCCCCCGTCAGCGTCAGTTTTAATTCTGGCGGCTGTTGCAAAATGAACATGGTTTATAGATTTTTCATCTAGACGTCGCACAAGCTTTAGTTCGCGCGAAACTCGACGCCGAGATATACATGAAACTACCCGGTGGGTGTGGTGACATGTCGGGAAGGATCGTCTGCCTAAACAGATCACTGTATGGTCTAAAGCAGAGCGGACGGCAATGGGCCGGATTATTGGTAGAGACCGTGGTAGAGTACGGAATGGAGCAGTGTAGGTCTGACCCGTGTGTGTTTCGCATGGTTGTGAACGGCAAGGTAGAGCTGATCGTGGCCGTTCATGTAGATGACATCGTGATCGCAGGATCGGATGAGACATGCAGAGGTTTCCATGCCGCGCTAGCTATGATATTCCCCACGAAAAACCTCGGCGAACTGACTTGGTACACTGGTTGTGATTTCAAACGCGACTGGGAACTGGGGACATTGGAGATTACGCAGAAGGCGTTCATTGAGAGCATGCTGAATTGTTTTGGTGTTAACACATCCTCTGACATCCCCGCGACCCCCGGTGTGGAACTAGGTTCAAGAGAGGAGGGCGAACTTTGAGGAGACTGGGCGTACAGGGAGGCTGTGGGCAGCTTGATGTGGCTGTCGACCATGACGAGGCCGGACATCTCGAACGCTGTGCGTGCTGGGGCGCGCCACTCCCACAACCCAACGGAGAGGCACTGGGAGGCAGTTTTGAAGATTATGGCTTACCTCCACGGGACCAGGTTTATGGGATTGACTTTTGTGCGGGGCTCGGGATTGGATTTGACTGCGTATAGTGATGCTGATTATGCGGATAAGTCGAACGATAGGCGCTCGGTATCGGGGACGGAAATTACCCTAGGGGGTGCGGCCGGCAGTTGGGCCAATAGCACGTGGAGGTGTGTTACGTTGTCGACAGCAGAAGCAGAGTATGTCGCCCTGGGTAAAGGGGTGAAGGAATCTTTGTTTACGGGCGCAGTATTGTCGTGTGTTTGTCCAGAGCTGAGTGGATCACGTGTCCGGGTTTTCGAGGATTACCAGGGGGCCATAACATTGGCTGAGAACCCTCTTAGTTCTGCTCGGAGTAAGCATGTCGATGTGCGTTTTCATTTTGCCAGATAGATAATTCGTGCTATGAAGGTCGACATTCAGTTCGTAGCTTCGGAAGAGCAGCACGCGGATATTTTGTCCCTTGCTGCGACCCCTTTTAAGTCTCACCGTACGTTCTTGTTGAATCTGCCTTTGGAGGGTAAATAAGGGGGATGAGCATTATTCGACGAGTACCATGTTTGAGTGACGCGAGGAATAATTTGTCAGGTCGCCAACCCTGCGCTACTTTGAGGGGCATGGGGGAGTAGGGCATCGCTTGGCTTTTTATTTTCCGGACATGGTCATCGTTTGGAATGCGGCCGTTGTTTCAATTGCAATGGGTTGGAGAATATGTGTTATACAGGGGGTTTTGACCCGGTGGCCGGGTTTCCTGCGGGACTGTCATTGGCTGTTCTTAGGTCCTAGCAAGGCTTGAAAGTCTTTTCGGTCTCGTCACTGCTGTGAAGAGCCAGGGAGGGTGTTCGTTTGGATCGTTCCAGCAGCGACGGTTACAAGTTGTAGAGGGTTTCCTATATCTTCGCAGGCGATATTATGAATTTGCCGTATGTTCACGAGGAGTGTTTGAGCACTCCGTTCTCTGCTCCGAGCAACGAGCTTGGCTCCGCTCTCTCTCCTCTCCTCTGTCCTCTAATACAACGACTATAAATAATCTTATCAGACCAAGTGGTGGTCATGGCATCCAAGCTTGGACTCTACGAACATGTCTCCTGGCTCGGAGTACGCTGAAGGGTTGTACTGTGTTTGAGGAGAGCTATGCCGTCTGTGGCGGTATGCCGTATGCCGCAAAGGACCCGCTTGGTATGGAGGCGCAGCAGCAGCGGCAGTGCGGAGGTGCGGGGTGTCTGCAGCAGCGCCAGTATGACTTTGGGGGACAACATCAGCAACGCTGAGGCGGAGGTCAGAATTATCAGAAGCAGCAGTGGCAGTATGGAGTCGCCGGGCAGCAGCAGCCTCGACACCAGCAGCGGCCATATGGAAGTGCCGGGTAGCAGAAGCAGCAGCAGTAACGGCATCTGGATGTGCCGGCCAGCCACAGCAGGGACAGTATTACTTTGGTGGGCAACAGCAGCAACGCTGGGTTGGAAGCCAGAGCTATCAGCAGCATCAGCAGCCACATGCCTCTTCGGAGTGGTGCATTGGGTGCGGCTGGCAACACCGAAAGTGTGTGGTATCAGCCTGAGTCTCCTCCGCCTGCAGGGGCGTCAATGGGCGAGTTATAGACGTGCGCGCGGTGTGGCGCTCGAGGGCATAGAGACGCGATTTACGGTGCACCGAACAGCGGATGCGATGCGTGGATATTATATGGTCGCATGGCCAGGCAATGCCGCACTGTCCAACCCACCATCGTCTACGCGCGGAACTACTACAGTACGCCGCAGGCTGGAACGCCGGCGCGCCAGCAGTCGCGGGTGAAACCGACAGTGACGAGGTCGGTGACGAGCTACTCGACCGATGTGATGTGGGGTTTGGGGGTGGAATTGGGGGTGACGCCATCGTCGCGGCAGGCCAGGTCGGGCCAGAAGGGGGCATCAACGCGCCCTTTCGACCCGGGAAATCCGACAGCGGCAAGGCTGGTCCCGAGTGACTGGGAGGATGGGTCTTACGCGGTTTGGGGGGTGTACAGTGGCGGGCAGGGAGAAGGGGAGCACGAGGGGAAGGGCACTAGCAGCAGCAGCAGCAGCAGTGGGGTGCCAGCTTTCCCGTTAGATCCTGGGAAACAGGCTTGTTACATTTTTCCAGTGTCGCCCATTGTATTGTTGTTGGAATGGGTCTGTTTTGATTTATCCTTTCCTGTCCTCCTTGGTGTCTGGCTCGTATGTTCTTACAAGGAGTGTGCAGTATTGCAGAAGTTGTGGTGTACGTGGTACGTTTATACCTGGTATGACTGAAATGTTTCCACCGCCGCTGTTGTGTACGTATTCGTGCTGTATATTATCCTAAAGGTATGATGGAACCATACCACATCTGCCACCTGATTCCACGCACAGCAGTGATTGATGTGTGTGTACTGATGTCTGTGCAGAGTACCTCAGTATTTGGTCAATGTATGGAAGCTTCCACTAGACTTCCATTTGACTCCCATAACTTCCTTCCATTCAGCTTCCAAAAAGAAGGTTTGGAAGTCAAAATGGAATTTTTGGAAGTTGAATGGAAGTCCAATGGAAGTTTTGGAAGTCAAATCGAGTTCGAATGGAAGATTTGGAAGTCAAATGGACATAGTTGGAAGTGGATTGGAAGTATAGATGGAAACTTCTATGCACTTTCGTTGAAGTTTCCACTTTGGAAGCGAGTGCAAGCCAGCGGAGGTTTCCGAAGTGGAAGCAAAGTGGAAGCAAAGTGGAAGCTTCCACGGCCATGCCCGGTGGAAGCTTCGTCCAGCTTCCACTAAGCTTCCAATGACCTTGATATAGTTCCACCTACTGCCATCCACTTCCACCTACTTCCACCTGTGCAGCCACCCACCTCCAATCACTCCCATTCAACTTCCAAAACTTCGCAAAAAATTCCACAACTTCCACTTGGCTTCTATTACGGGGGTCCATAGTTAACGGGACCAAATTTTGTTAGTAAAAATAGGTAAATATATAGGTTTTTATGTATACCATAGGTCCTGTTAACTATGTACCCCCCCCCGTAATACCTTCACGAGAACTTCCATCGGCGTCCACAGAAGCCTCTGTCCACTCCCATACTCCACCCGGACCTAATCCCACCCGGACGTAATCCCTTTTGGCACCCTGCTCCCCACCCAAAAGGCGCAGAAGTATACTTAGCCTTCCGCAGGAGCCGCCGGAGGCCGTGAGCGCGAAGCGCGAACCGTAAACGGTCAGGAATCGTCGAACGGTCAAAAATCGTCGGATGAAAGTGAACGGAAGTTTTAGCGGACGTACATGGGAGTTTCCGCAAACATTAAAGCCTAACGGAGGTACTGGAAGCTTTTTGGAAAGGAATGGAAGCGGGTGGAAGTAGTTTGAAGGGAGTAAATTGGAGCACATGAGAGGGAATGGAAGTTCCTGCGGACGTAGATGGAAGATTCTGTAAACACAGATGTCAAACGGAAATACTCGAAGCTCATTGGAAATAATGGAAGTAGATAATAGTCGTGCTTGCATAAAGGAGTGGATGGAAACTTCTACGGACGTCGATGGAAGTTACCGCAGGGATGCATGGAAGTTTATCTTTCATAGACTTCCATTACACTTACATAGACGCTTCGATTTGGAAAATTCCACGCGACTTCCATTCGACTTCCGTTCAACTTCCAAAAATTCCATTTTGACTTCAGCTTTGGAAGTCCAATGAAAGCTTTGGAAGTCACAGGAAGTCAAATGGAAGCCGAGTGGAAGTTTCCACCCATTTACTCAACAACAATCTCATTCACTCATATCTTGTTTTTAGGATAATGGAGGGACGGCTTGATAATGATAGCTTGATTCTATACTGCATGCTATTGATGTGTTGGAAAATTACTGCTGATTTTGGCTTGATCCTACAGTACATGATCTATTGTTTTCGGGAAAATTAAGGGTCTTACTTGATTTAGCAGTGCATGTCATTAATGTGTTAGAGAATTACTGCCGCTTTTGGTTTGATTTTACAGTACATTACATGAATGTGGTTTGGTGCTAAGATTATCCCCGTATATACGTGAGGGTAGAGCCGGCGTCCCCGGTGGCTTGGTAGGTGGTCCGCGTGCCTGTCAAGATCAATTTCGTGGGTTCAAGTCCCACCGAGTGCATACTCATAGGGACCTTTTCTTGCATTTAAAATTGATAAGCGGAAAGCGCGAAAGCGTGAGTTGGCTACATTCGATGAGAATAGACGAGCAGTGGGAATGCTGAACCCTATGCGCGACAAAAAATAAAGGCACGTACCGGGGGGGAGAAGGGACGACACCTGTGACCACGGCTTGTCCAGAAGATCGTCGAGGGTAAAACCTCCTACGCTACGAGTGGGCTGGGAAGTAAAAGTGATGGATAAAAAAAAAAAAAAAAAAAAAAGAGCGTGACGAAAAGGTACGGCTTACTCCTGTGTGGTTTATGTGGCGGGACCTCTGACGTCAAGGTATTGTCGTGTTGTCTCGTTGTCTCACCTGGTGTGTATATACCGGAACGGAGCCTTCGACAGTCATGTACTGTGCCTCTGTGGGTGTGTATTTTGGTGGTGGTGGTGTAATATATATCTGATCTACCGACCTTCCTCGATGATCACGGTGTAGACCGCGCGTGCGACACCTGGACGCGTCCAACAGCTACACGTACACAACGCACACAGCACAGCACTACTAGTGCACGTGCTATAAATATAAAACAAACACACCTTATGGGCTCTCCTTCCGCACGTGATCGAGATTCCTGACGGGATTGTTTTTGCTTTTTGTTTTAAGAGTTTGAGCCTGGACAGTACTTGACGTTTCGTAATATACCGGCCCTTTGTTTGCCCCAACTGATTGTTGTGCTGTCTATACCGGTTACAGCAGTAAGTACGCTCGTACTTGTATGAAATATTTGACAAGCTGTGCCTGGGACACGTGGCGGTCTAAAAACAGACTCGAGTTACGACTGTAGACAGATGATGGAGAATAATCAGCAGTAGTAATATTACACGAACTACATACAGCCAGTACAACTGCTGTAGTGGTAATTATTAATATTAATAGTTCCTTTCGATTTTCTCACTTCCAACGAGTGAACGTGTATTTCGTGCCTGTTGGATAAAGTACGATGGTACATCGAATGGCATTGCACTGCCTGCTCTGCTTTTGGCAGAACAATGAAGTACCTCCGTGTAGTCTCGTATAGTTTTGTGACCACAGAGGTTAGTGAACACAAGTATTTTGTATTCTCTATACGAGGATTGAGAATAGCCACGGACACTTACTTGTTGTGCTGGATGTCGACAGGTAAAATGAACGGTTAAATGCGAAGAACACGGACATATGTCACTACTATTAATATAGCATATATTTTTTTCAGCGTCGGCCATCCATCGAGCACTCGAGACCAGAACACAGCAGCAGCACGGGTCCGGCCACTGCCCAGAGGGGGCGGAAAGGGGGGGGGTTAGATCGAGGCGGGGGTTAGCCCACAGGCGATTCGATGTTACTAGTTAATAATTAATAGGATTGATAGTATGAACAGTACATACAACAAAGAAGAAGTCGTACGTGTTACCCGTGTTGTATTGTATACTACTGCTTGCTGCTGTGATACTTACTAACTGTATAGTAGTACTCGCAGTTACTATCTATACCTCTATTCCATATATATGACGGTATTTATTCCATCTGAAGCTTGTAACTACCTAGAACAAAAAAAGCACAAGTGCAAAAGAGCAGCGGTAGTATTTTTTTTTTTTTTTTTTTTTTTTTTTTTTTTTTTTTTTTTTTATCATCACTTTTACTTTCCAGCCCACTCGTAGGAGGTTTTACCCTCCTCGACGATCTTCTGGACAAGCCGTGGTCACAGGTGTCGTCCCTTCTCCCCCCCGGTACGTGCCTTTTAGTTTTTATCGCGCATAGGGGTCAGCATTCCCACTGCTCGTCGATTTTCATCGAATGTACAGCTAACTCACGCTCTCGCGCTTTCCGCTAATCAATTTTATGCAAGAAAAAGTCCCTACGTATGAGCATGCACTCGGTGAGACTCGAACTCACGAAATTGATCTTGATAGGCTCGCGGACCACCTACCAAGCCACCGGGGACGCCAGCAGTGAAATGCAGCACATTATACAGCAAGAAGTAGGCTGCAGTCTCGTTTCGGGAACAAACCGCCACTCAAGTTCTAGTGAGTCATGTACTGCTGTAGTTTGTCCCCAAAATAGGACTGCGGTATACTGAAAGGGCTATAAAAGAAAAAGGCTAAAACCGCAAACGTTTGAAAGTCACAACAAGCAAAAAGTTAAGGCACCGACGGGTATACCCGCGGGTTATTTCCTCCGAAAAACCGGCCCTTGTTCCTAGCTCACAGATTGCAAGGCCTACTCTGTACGAGCATACATACGATGTGTTCTTGGTCACGATGTCACCATCGCGTATGTATCTAAATATATAGGCGCGTAGGGTAAAGGGTGTGCGTTTTCGTTGGTTCTATTAATAGATTTATACCCGTTTTTCAGATAAAACTGTCCGGGTATAATTTATACCCGTTTTTTCAGATAAAACTGACCGGGTATACCCGTTTTGGGTTTATTACAGCATTTTTGGAAGTGATTGTTTTCAGGGACGATACGTACGTACCAGGTACCAGGAATGGTTCGTCACATAGATTCGAATTCATAATTTTTGCAGGTAGGTGTGGTTTCCGTCGGTATTCTTCTGCCTGCTGGAAGCAAACAAATTCTTGGCGCTCTGTCGTACGAGCAGCATGCGGTCCATAATTTCTCTTCGGGAATACTCTACACCGTTCTTCTGCTGCTGCTGCTGTGTACACCCACAACTATTGTCATCTCTCGTCGCATTCACTGGAGTGCGCCAACCCAAGCACACGCTTCCCTCCTCTGAGTGCAAACACACCTATGGCGCGACCCCCACTCCTGTGGCGAGTACCCCTTCATCTCGAATGCAACCGTTCAGAAGTTTGCTGGAAAAAGTGTTGCAAGAATGGGAGAGACTAAACTCAGAAAATTGCTCGAAACGCGATTGCTATCCGGAGGGCACAAGTCGATGGGGAGTGTCCCCGTTGCGGACCTGGAAGAGCTCACTCTGCTTGGCTCCGGGATCCTGCCCAAGGATGAGGTGGTGGGGCTGACAGGTGGCGAGGCTATCCGACCTATAAACGAGCCCAACGTGCACCACATCGCGAAGCAGCTCGTCGCCAATGGGTTCAACCCGGACTTCCCTTTGACTGTTGGAGTGCTGCCGGTGAAAAACAGCTCCGAAAAAGAGGTATGTACACGCAAGCTTTCTGAAGGTGGAGCAAAAAAAGGTAGTGTAGGCATGGCCCATACCTCGTACTAGGTAGGTCTCTGGGGTGCTACCGGCGGCCGGGAGTGCTTGTGGTGTTCATTGCTGGCCCTGTGCTGAACTGTGTGTGGTGGTGTGTTCACGGAGCAGGTGGTTGTTGACCGTGCAAGGTTGCCTACGGCTACACAGGAGTGCATATCATACGTATACGTAGCTCTATCTTATGTCGTATGGTACCGGCCGCACTTCCAGCGTAGCTCTATGCCCCTTTGTTCGGAAATGTAAGGATGGTTTGGTTTTTATGTTATACTATTGAAACTGCAGTGCACCAGTTTCGGGAACAAACCACTCTAAATAAATCGCTATAGGACTGCAGTCCTGCTTGGGAAACAAACAACTTGAATTTCTAAGTAATTTATCCCCAAAACGGGACTGTAGTCCAAAATGGTCCTTACATTTCTGACCGTACTGATTGTTCTGGTCCGAGTATTATTTTGCGAGTTTTCGCCATCACGTTTGGCCGCATTTTTTTCTGCCGCGAATATGATCTTCAATAAAGTATTGACTCTGTTACCATTTGACCACAACCAACTGGACCTTCTTTGAGGAAGACTACGAGTATTAATAATATTATTATTGGCGTTAGACTCGGATAGATTTGCTAAATTAGTGCTCCAACTCATGTGCGCCCGAAAATAGTGGCGCAAAAAAAGGGATGGTTGTAATAGTGCATGGGAATGCAGCAGCCCCTTCGCTCAGCAGAGGAGGCAGCAGCAGCAGCAGTAGCAGCAGCACTGCTACCTACCACAGCAGCAGCAGTATATGTGTTCTTCACATTTAACCGTTCTTTCTCATTAGTCCAGCAGCAGTAAAGTAGCAGTTCGTGGCAGGCGCTTACGACTGTACAACAAACGTGAAAAAAAATACTGGTACGTATGTATGTTTTCAGAATGGTTTTCATGTGTTCATCTCCAAAGCGGCCCGTTACTATATTTACGTGCAACTCATCAAAGGCAATCGGTAGGCATGTACCAGGTACATGTACTCGTATGTCATGTGTGTTCTTCGTTCTTTCTACCCTTCGAACATCCAGCACACGTCTAATAGTATTAGTTTCGTCGGTTGATGACGAGCCTGTTTCGTTTATTTCTGTATTGCCTGATGCACTTCCTCTGTAAATAAGGGGATCGCGCACGGATGACGAAAGCAGGAAACAGAGCACAGACAGGATAATAAGGTACCAGACCGACAATTAATAATAATAGCAGTTAGAATCTTTGCCTGGGATACCCGCACCACGACCTCCTGCTGCGTCTGCCTGGAGGGTATTTTTGGTTGTGTTTTGTTGTGCTTCGGCTTGCCTGTTCTTTCCTTATGTTTGTACCCACGTAGTCGTAGTCCGTTTTTTTTTCTGCTTTTTGTATATTACACGGGACCATGTAAATAGGACCAAATATTGTTAGTAAAAATAGGGAAATATATAGGTTTTTGTGTGTACCGTAGGTCCTATTACTATGGTCCCCCGTAATAGTGGTTTTGTTTCGTTTGTTGCTTTTTTATGTTGTCTGCCACATCTTCTGGGGGGGCCACGACCTTATTATTAATAGTTTTTTTTTCTTGGTTTTTCCGATTATTTTTCACTTGTTTCTTTAGATGCTTCTTCCTTGTATATAATGTGTATGTCGTGCCTATAGTAACCAGTACGATGACATGTCATTGCTGCAGTGTGTATGTACCCTTGCTTACTGCGTAACAATGTATATGATAGTATATATGTGTCCGTTGTTTAGGCTGTTTCCTATGCGGTTCGATTTCAAGCTTCTCAGATTTTTTGTTTCGATCGCAAAAATGAAACCATCTGCCTACTATTGTTTGTGGAGTCGAATATCGAAATCTGATCGGAATTTTTCCGATACGTATGAGAATCCGATGGCCCAAGTCGTCAGATTTTGGCCCAATATCCGACGAATAGGGGCATCAGATTTTTACATAGAAAAATGGCATGGCCTCTAAATTTAATCAAGATGGTATCCACGACAGCAAGCAGCCGAAGGACGATCGATGAGCTGGGTGGTCACACAGCTATATAGCGTTGCTTCGCGCCCGACGCGCGGTCGGCGAGAAGCGCACCCGGTGTGCACCTCTCGGTCGACACGTACTGGGAGACTACAGCAGCAGCAAAAGTCAAGTCACATTGTGAAACACAAAATACCAAGCCACTAGCGCACTCGGCATGTGTCTTCGCCGCCAGACCAAAGGCAGTGAGCGTTGGATCGGACGGTTGGGTCCCATTATGCGCAGTGCAGCGCACCCAACGCGTCTCTTCGCGGCGCCAGACCGCAACAAGTGTTACATCAGTTGGTGTCGGCTTTTGCTCGAATCTCTGCACGCACAATAATCCTATTTTTCCGCATAGGAAGACTGCTTCGATTTGAGAATTTCACAGCTGAAAATGCATTCGGGCCAAAATCTAAAGCTCAACATCTCGACCGCATAGAAAACAGCCTCACCACAGCAGAGCTTGTATCCAGTACCTAGGATTGAAGAATCGGCACGGACACCGGTTGTGCTGGATGTCGACGAGTAGAAAGAACAGGTTAATGTTAACACACACAGCAAGCAGTGTCCGTGCCGATTTTTCATCTTAAAGAGATAAGCTCTGTGTTCACAAAACCTACCAGGTTCGGTTGATACAGGTACTGCAGCAGTATTGGTATATAACAGACAGAATCATTCGACGGTCAGTATCTGTGTCTGGCCTGGTCTGGCACATCTGTTTTGCTTTGTTTTTCGCGATTTGATTCTTGTTTCTCGTCGTCAATTTCGATATTTCTCGCTTTCAACGCATGCCAGAATGCGTAGTAAGTCGTGCCTGACGTATCCAGTACGATGAGATGGTAATGCCTTGTCTACGCAGTCTACTTACTGCTTATTTACACTCGTACTACTATTAATACTGCTGCTGTAGTATCATCTCTGTGTCGTGGTTTGGTGACGGGACAGTGAGGATTCTGGGTGTCGACGGGGAGAGAAAAAGGTCTAAGGTGATGAACACAGACAGGCATTCAGTACTCGTAGTTCAGTAGGTTCGAGGCAACATCGTACCACGTTTACTTACCAGGTACCAGCATGCGAGCTTACCATACCAGTAACAGGTACGAGTAGCGGTGGAAGGAAAGGGCGGGCAGCTAGCGGCGGTAAAATTGGGTAGGTGCTCTAAATGGATTTATAGTGATTATTGAACGGGATAATTATTACCCGGCACGTACTGCAACTTCCAAATTGATTCGGGTGGCAACTTAATTGCTGCTATAATATTAGCTCCCTCGATTACTCGTGCAACAGCAGTATCTATCTTTAGTATCGTATCACATCATGTGTGTATCGAACGAAGATTATACAACGAGGTGGTTCATACTGCTGTTATTAATAGTGTGTTGGCATCGTACCGAGAATTCCGATAAATCGCAAATGTTACAAGCATCGGCCAGCAAATCGAAAAAATGGAGTTGATACATGATACCAGGAACCAGGTATATATATATTATGTATCCGATAAACACGCCTTGCTTCTAGCAGGGAGGGGATATCTTGATACCTCTGGATTAACCTTTCACTCCCTGGTTGACAATGTTTAAGCTGAGTATGTCGAGGAGAGGCGTCAGAAGAAACTCAAAATGTACCCTGCTCGTCGTTTCCATGGCCTGTTATTTGGCAGCATTTCCGCCTCGTGTATCGTGTATCGTATCGGCCTCGGAGTTCTTATCGATCCGATCCCATCCCACAACTATCGGGTTGTTTATCGATCGTTTTTTTTTTTGCTTCTTACCCGCATCGGATCGTAGTCAAATTTGAATTTTCAGATATGCGATGTCCAATACTAAGTCAGTTGGTGCAGACTACTCTGTCTGCTGTATGTAGATCTCCTCTACACCAACCCCCCCTTTTTACCTAACCCGACCTGTCTATGTATGCAAATCGACCCAGGGAGTCGATTACCGAGGAGTGAAAGTTGTGAATCGGTTTTGGTATCGTTACTTATTTTTGTTCGCAAAACTGCGGGCACGGCAGTTTTTTCTTGTTGGATTTTACTAAATAGTAGTGAAAATCGTCGTTTACGGCCGTTCCCGAGCGTTTTCTATTTTCTCAGCCGACGAAGGCCTCACGTGGGACAACAACTAACTGCTGTTTGCAGCAGTGACGGGGCACTCGATCTCGGAAGGCGCGATGAGAGGGTGAATTAACATATGTTCCCCGAACGTTTCTTGTCTCTGTTGTTATTGATATTTTTTCGCATGCCTTTTTTACATCATCAGCAGAGTTATATAATATGTTTTTCATGTCTTCTTGGTCTTGGCATGTCCGCTTCTTCCGGAACATGCCGGTATATATATGCCTCTCCTTCGTGTTGCTTCGCTCGTGCAGCAACTATCTACGAGCATCCTGCTCGAGTGGGTATGCTATCCTTCTATCATAAAACAGCCTTTCTGATCTCATTTCGTCATTTTTTTTGTATTCTGTTTCATCCAGGATTATTTTTATTGTCGTTTTGTTCCGAGTTCTGGTATTGGGTGTGGTGTTGTGGTATCGTATCCGGTACGCTGGCATTTTTCTCTTGCTTGAACGATTAATTTCGTTTTCGATCTTCCTTGTCTCACTCGGTGACCAGACTTATTAATAGTATCGCTCTGGGACAAGGAGTCAGGACGGACACTGCTGGGTGTACTGATGAAGCTGGGTAGAAAATACAATTCAATGTGAAAACCACCCACATCACAACCAATGATACTGCCAGGTACTGCTGGTGTTTTTTTTTCGCGAACCGGGTACTCCGGATTCTTTTATGCTTGGCATCTCTTGGGCTTCTATTTTTTTTGCTCTCTTCAGCTTCCGGTCTATCTGTTTTTCTGCCATATGATGAACACGCACGGAATTTTAGCTGCATTTTGACCCGTTTCATTGTTCTGACTTTTCGTACCCAGTACGTTTGGTATTATTTTTTTTGCTCATGTATTTCTGTTGCGTCATTTGCCATGGTGATTTACACGTAAATACGTACCATAAATGATAGTTTTCCATTTGTTTTTTTCGGTGTTTCTCCCTCCCACCGCATGCTATTAATAGAAGGTGTAAGTCGTACCTGTCGTACCCAGTACGATGATATGAACATGGCATTATCTACCCTTCCTTATTATCTGAATGCAGTATCTGCTGTGTCGTTTTTTTCCCCCTCAGAGTTGCTATCTCAAGGATGGGCACGTACCGACATTGTGCTGGATATCAACGGGTAGAAAAATATTCCACATGCCATCCGTCTGTTTTTCCCTGATCGTTCAGTACCTTCCGCCTTCTTTCTCGCTGCCCTTCTAAGGCTACGTATTCAAAGTCGTAACTTGGATCCGAGGTAACTAATTATTTGTACGTAGAAGAGATGGCGGCTATTATACGGCTTAAAATGTATTTCCGCATCACCAAGTTGGGCTCGCCGTAATTGGAAAAATTGCGCAATTTCACTCGCCCCTAGGCCCCCTGCAGTTCGTGGAACAGCAATGTACATACTTTCTGCTGTAGGTATGGCCTGCCCGGTATTGTAGTTTTGTGGCCAAAGAGCTTGACCCACTTTTGATCGGACGAAGCACGTAGCACCTGCTGTGCGTGCGTTCTTCACAATGATCTGTGCGTGCGTTCTTCACAATGATGCGTTCTTTCTACCCGTCGATATCTAGCACGACCCCCTTCGGTCCCTATTCTTCAATCCTGTGGTCATAAAGCTACGGTTATGGGGTCATAAAACTACGTCACACAATTATGCAGTAACAAAGCAGAGTAGTAGTAGACAATGCAATGCCATGTCGTCATAACTATACTCTGCTTGTTTTATTTTTACCGAGGTATTCTTCCACTCCGAGTGTTATTATTGGAGCCTGTCCTGCGACCACGTGAGAACAACAGCAACAACAACAACTGCTTGTGGATGCGATAGGCACCGCATACACACTACCTGGTATATAACAAGAGACGAAACAATTATTAATCAACAGATGTACAAAATAAAGAAAGGGGAAAACAATAAAATATATAAAGAAACTGTCGTGTCACGATGGTTGTTTTTTTTTGTTTCTTGGTGCTGGATGTCGACCGGCAGAAAGAACGGCGAAGAACACAACAACATGCTCTTCTTTCTGATGGGCTGTTGAGTGCACTGTCAACCATTTACTCGCCGGCCCAGTAGTAGTATTGTCCTAACGGCCCTGTTGATGCTCTGTCGACATGCTCTAAATTCCTCAAGATCTCGTACTTTGTGGCCACGAGAGGTGTCCGTTTTGTTTTCTGTATTTTTCGTTTGTAGTTGTGCTGTTTTAGGACCAGATGTCCAGTACGTTTCTATTCTCAGAAGTTGAGCCTTTTGTCTTCGGGGAATATAGAGTAGTTCTGTATAATACCATACCGGTATTTTTTCCGTATCTTCAGTTTATCTGTGTCCGCAAAATCAAAAGTTGTATACCAGAGTGTACGATAATAAGGAAACTAAAAAGCGGCAGTACTAGGCTAAGCACCTGACAAGTATCATGGTGCGTTTTTTTTTTTTTTTTTTTTTTTTTTTTTTCATCATCACTTTTACTTTCCAGTCCGCTCGTAGGAGGTTTTACCCTCGAAGATCTTCTGGACAAGCCGTGGTCACCCCCCCGGTACGTGCCTTTAGTTTTTATCGCGCATAGGGTTCATTCAGCATTCCCACTGCTCGTCGATTTTCATCGAATGTACAGCTAACTCACGCTCTCGCGCTTTCCGCTAATCAATTTTATGCGAGACAAAGTCCCTACGAGCATGCATTCGGTGAGACTCGAACTCACGAAATTGATCTTGACAGGCTCGCGGACCACCTACCAAGCCACCGGGGACGCCGGCGTAGGGCTCCTTGGTTGAGGGGCTCTACGCATTCTTATTTCGTTATACTCAGGGGCGAGCTCTCCACTAAATAAATCGCAACACGCCGAGTCCTCGAGTAGGTTTAGCAATCTGGGAGAAGGGATCTTTAGGGGTGTTTTTGACTTAAAAATTGCGTAGCGCGGTCTGCACTTCTGAATCGTCGTCTACAATTCAGAAATTTCCTGGTTCGATGCAACCGCCGCGTTTATGGCCAGTTTTGGCCCGTTTTTGCTGCGGTTTGGGGTCAGGGTTAGGTTAGGGTTAGGGTCAGGGGTTGGGTTGGGTCTTCGCCCGTACCTTGATCCCAACAGGGACCAAATACCTGAACAGCCTACCAACCTAAAGATCCCTTCTCCCAGATTGCTAGGGGACCTCCCTCCCGGCGCGTTGCGCTAAAACGGAACTACGACCAAAATGTTACGTCAGCGTAACAGCTATTATTAATATTGCCCTGGTACAGATGTTCTGCGTACGAGCTGGGTGGGCCTGCCAAGGTACTGCTAAAACGGTAGACTGGCGACGCCACGCTCAATACTGCGTTTTTAGGTGCTAATATTGTACACGGTGCTGATCTTGCAACTCACGAGTGGAAAGCAAGCCCTTGTTTTTGTTTCGAAAGATGTAACCGACACAAAGATCTGCAATAATACCAAAGCGACCATATATAGTCTAAAACAAAAACGAAAAAGGGATGTTGATAGCTTTCCGTTTATAATTATCAGCATATACCGTGCAAATACGGGTTTAAATTTCCTGATCGAGACCCGCAAAATGAGCGGTGCGTGGCAGAAAAAACACCTATCGTAAGCACTTGTTATATGTATGGAAATCGCGTTTTGGCATTTTCTCTTTATGGGTAGCGAATTGGGCAATGAAACTATTAATAATATCGGTGCTCTCGTGTGGTGTTCAGTTAAGTCTTCACATCATTTTTCGCCTTTATCGGGAATAATAATGATATTGTTTCAATTCATGTTGATCAATGATGTTTTTGAGTTTTCGCCGATACCATGTCGACATGAAGTCGAATTATAAGATGTTCATATTTATATATACTTATTTCTGTACACATAACATGCTATGTTGTGTCAGGGTTCGTACCTCCAAATTTCGAGTCTTACTTCGCATTGGATCACGAGATACGATCTTCGGATAATTTATCCATTTTTCGGCTGGCCCAGCTCGTATTATGTATGTCTTCAGTCTGTGGTCGTGATTGCGGTCTGCTCGGGGCCAGGTACGAGTATAATATGATATCATGCATCGAGCAAGTATGACGCCAGAAGATGCAACGCAAATGAAACCACATCGGCAGCAAACTTCAGCAAACGCCAAACGTACCAGATACGAAGGACGAAGGGGCTATTTATAGAGAACACGCCAAACTTTGCCCGACCGTACGAGACCTGTTCGAGAGAACACAAAGGCGTTCACCCTGGTATATAATATGGAGAAAAAGCCAAATAAAAGTACACCTACGAGCTTTGAACCACTTATAGGTACACTAAGTGCCCTCAGGAAACCTATCTACCCCTCTCTCTGATTGGCCAGCGCCTAATCGTACGTATTGTTTGCTCAAAGGTTCCAGGTACGTCTCACCGTGGCTATTTTTGGCTCCAAATTTACCTACGTATAGTAATAGATGGCTCAGGCTGTACCTGCAAACGTGGAGCTATTTCCCAGGCAAGCAAGCTTCTCCTAGCCAATAGCCCAGCCTCTCGCTGGCTTGTGACCGCGCTTGCGGTACCTGTGGCAATACACATTCCTCCCGCACACCTCCCGCCAAACGTTATTTGGCAAGATGACCGTGTTTTTTTTTCGTTGGCGACTAGGGCCACCTGGTCCCAACGGCACTACTGGACTGTGGCCGTATTTCAATTTCGCCAGAAAATGGTTCAATTACACCTTTGTAGGTACACACGTAAAGCCAGAAATACGTGAGGCCCATCTTGAGCGAAGGGAGGTGTACCTGGAACCTTTGAGACATGAGGAACGATCGGAGGCTGGCCAAGCAGACCGAGGGCTAGGCAGCGTGTTCTCCATTGCGGGGGACCATGGTAAATAGGACCGAATATTGTTGTTTTAAATAGATAAATGTATAGGTTTTCGTGTTTACCGCAGGTCCTATTTACTATGGTCCCCCGTAATAGTGCAATATTTAGTGTACCTATAAATGGCTCACAAGTCGTACGTATACCACCTTTTGGCTTTCGCAAGATACTCCATACATATGATACACTGCTAGGTATGTATCTACCTGGTACCAGGTATGTAGTATTCACCTGGTATACAAAAGTTATTGGGCTTTTAGTGTTGAGTACAAATTACGGAGAACGGTTAAATGTGATCACGAGACACTACGACACAAAGCACAAACGCGTTTGCGTGTTGTTGTGGTTGAGAATCTTGACAGTTTCACTGATCTAGCCCGTGGTAGCGAAAAACCCGGTTGCTTACTCCTGATTCGAGTATCTTCCAACGAGTACCTGTACGAATACTGCTGTATACAGGAGGACGTTCGGTAGGATCCTCAGCAACGCGTACCGGGGGTATTTGCTCGTTAGATACCCTAACGATACTTACCGGAGTGCTCGGTACGACCGCAATACCCTGCTGAACTCTACTGGAGGACACAACGCACGAACGCGTTTGCGTGTTGTTGTGTGGTTGAGGATCTGACAGTTTCACTGATCTAGCCCGTGGTACCGAAAAACCCGGTTACTTACTCCTGATTCGAGTATCTTCCAACGAGTACCTGTACGAATACTGCTGTATACAGGAGGACGTTCGGTAGGATCCTCAGCAACGCGTACCGGGGGTATTTGCTCGTTAGATACCCTAACGATACTTACCGGAGTGCTCGGTACGACCGCAATACCCTGCTGAACTGTACTGGAGTGTTCGGTACGGCCGCAATACCCTCCCGGATACTCCGGTATGTTGATTCGGAACAATCTCGATACCGCTACCCTACACTTGGGTAAGGATATTACCCGCACACTGAATACCGAGAGTATTTACCATATTGAGGCGGTTCGGTACGGCCGGAATACTCTACCGAACTCGACCGGAGTGTTCGGCAAAATAGCAGATACGGACTCGATACCGGTGCCCGACACTTCGACCTCGATGCCGGTACCCCAGACTCCGGTAAATTCGGTACACCTATCCTATATGTCCCGGTGAAATGGATATATTACCAAACACACCTAATACTTACGTTTTTCTACTTTTTTGTGTTGCTTATCCCATTGATTACATCACCCTTTATTTGTCTTCGTTAGTCGTAAGTCAGACTCGGGCTCGCATACCAGACGCTTCACCCCCCGTACACTTCGGTGCGTGCCTTGCGTTGTTATCGCATCAGGACAGCCCATCCTTCCCTCGTCGACTTGTGTCGAATTGCGCCTACCCGCGCTAGGCGCTCTCAGTATTGTTTTTGTGAAATTCCCAATCTCATCACGCTGAAGCGGGATTCGATTCTACGACGATCAACGCAAGTAGCGTTCGAGGTCAATCAATAGGCTACCGGGGTGGTCGGCATTTGATACAGTGAATAGGAGGAGTAACCAGCACGGGCACAGGGTGCGCTGCATGTCGCTCCTCAGTTTGTATAATATTTGGTAGCGTTCAGCCCTGGTACGATCCTCCAGCCAGTACGACGTCTCTACAGCCAGTAACCTGGGCACGAACCGTGTACTGGTCGCGGCGAATCTACGAACGCCCACCCCCCGCCCTGCTGGCCACGGACGGCGAAACAGGAAGGCGATAAGACGAACACAATGTTTTCATGTGATACATGGAGAACACGCATTGAGCGCCTAGATGTTAGAGGTGTGTCTGTTGTAGGGATAGGAACGATACTCCGTCTCGCCAGGGATGCGTGGTCAATAGTCAAACGACTATATTTAGCCACGAGTGAGTACCACCCCCCCATTCGGAAAAACACTTATAGATATACGGGGGATTGAGGGAAGGAAAATGAATGAAAACGTATTTGCATGGCCCAATGGACTTCGCGAAAACACTGAAACTGCGCTTTCGTGTAAGAACACTGAAACTGCGCTTTCGTGTGAGGGACCTGGACCTGCCAGAAAGAATAAAGGGGTATGCCAGTAGCCGGGAGGAGGACGAAGTAGATGCACAGATGTGCCCGTGTGGCAAAGCAATAGAGAGTAGAACTCACATGGTAGGAGAATGTGAAATATCCATGGAGGAACGGGATGTGTTAGAAGAGGAGATGAGGGAAATATACGAATGTGACATGGAGGAGTTTGATACACTGAATAGCAGCAAGAAAACGATCGCTATCCCAGGAGATAGATGGTGGCCACAGGCGGCCAGACAGGAAGGGGATAACCTTAGCAAAAGTTTCTATGTACTATATGGAAACAATGTAATGAGCGCCCAATTGTTGGAGGTGTGTCTACTAGGAGTAGGAACGGTGCTCCGTCTCGAAAGGGATGCGTGGTCAATGGTCAAATGACTAAGGCAAGCAACAAACGAGTACGCCCCCCCCCCCCCCCCCCCCCCCCCATGAGTGCGCCCCCCCAACCCCCTGCACAGAAGATGAAGGGGACTCCCCGGAAGCGCCCTTAGGAGGGTTCCGCTGGAGACACCCCCGGAGGTCTACAGCTCGAGTTCGCCCGATTTGGCTTCACTTAGATATGAACGTACCGTATGCGTTAAGGTCGGTTAATGTTTCAAAGGTGTTTCCTGGAGTTTTGGGGTGGGACTGTATACTGGCCCTGTAGACGTGATAAATGTGGACCGAGTGTGTAGCCCTCTCTCTCGTCTCTCTGCCAGCACTTGTTTGCACCCGGCTCTCGGCGCCGCGCGTTTTGATGTGTTTCCGTTGTACCGCTGTGAGACGTTACTGTGGGGCGTTCGTAGTAGGTCGTTCAAGTTTGCTGCCAGCGCCGGCAGCTGCCTCAGCCAGCACAGATTAGTCCCTGCCAGTGCATGAACGGACCAGAGCCCATGCCTGGAAATATCATGCGCCATATCGTTCCTTGGCGAGTATTCACTACCACCGTATAGTAGAAAACGACACCACTCCCCCCCCCTTCATGTTCGAATGAAACACATACGAGCGGAATTGGAATTCGATACTAACTACGGTATATCGGTAGGTAGGGCTACCAACTATGAGCTCACGCCGCCGGGTTTTTGAAACTGACGTGAACTTGTGTGCGTTTGTGGGTTCCGGTAGGCTGGCCGGACAGTCTGTCGGACGCTTCAGCCTTGTCGAACAGGGGCCCTAGTTGTTGACGCCGTGTGACGTAGGAGGTGGAAACCCGAATTCGATCGCAACTAGTAAAATTACCGGTTTATTTTCAGACGTTCTGTGCTCGGTCTTGAGATCACCCCCCTGTCTGGGACTCGGATACCCCTTCCTCATGTTTTTTTGTTTTTGGACGGTGAACCACTTTAGGTTGTATCTCGTGTCCAGCACGCTGGGCTTCGCGCTTCACTCGCCCTTCTCCGTTTATTAGAGATCCACGTTTTTTTCATATTTCGTGTCCGTAGTCACCACGGAAGTTGTATCTGTATGTGCGTGTGTCTTTGTGTATTTGTGTGTTTGTTTGTATTCTGCACGTTGGATCGTTTTTTCTACCTGTCGGCATCCAGCACACCCCGTGTCCGTCACGATTCTTCAATCGTAGGGAGACACCAGCTTCGTGATCACAAAACCACCAAACTTGCATGTATCTGTCAATAGCTAAGGAAAATCATCAGTGTGTTTATGTTATCTCCTGCGTTCCGTCTCGTTTCCTGTCTTGTGTATGTTCTGCTTTTGGTACTCGGCACGCTTGGCATTGCATTGCCAATTCTGCGTTCGGGATGTATGCACCGTGTGGCATTGTATCTGTCTCGCAGGTTGTGACCACAGAGCTTATACACGTTACCTCGTTTTCAGCACGGGGACTAGATGTTCTGGGTATCGATGGTTACAAGTTGTGGGTTTTCTGAAGAACACGCACATGCTGTAGATCTGCGGGCGGCTTGTTGTTGTTTTTGGCTTCGTTGTTTCTCCCGGATGACGTCCAGCACGCCCATTGTGTGAGTGCTGTCTTCACATGGACGCGTTATTTCTACCCAACGGCGTAGGCGCACGCAGTGTCCATCGTGATGGTAGAGAGATCCTGATACCCGTTCTGAGGTTGCAGAAAAAAAAACTACGTCGCAAATGAGTCGATGTAATCAAACCAAAGGTGGTCGTACCAAGCACGAAAGAACACACGCACATACAACAAGCCAAACAAAAAAAAATAACAATAGTAATAATAGTTCGGTACAAGTATTCTTACAGCAGTCAGAGCTTTTGCATCTCTCTATGAATAAGATGAAGAATCGGTACCGACGCTGGGGGTCCTGGATGACGGGTAGCAAAAGAACTGTGGGTGTGAAGAACACGCACAAGAGTACGCGTGTGCGCTACTGGTCTGGGTGGTCTGTTAAAACCTGAAACGAGGCAGAATAGAACTTCGTACGTATGGCGCATGAAAAAAAGCACACAAGAGAAGTTCTACTTCATACGCTTTCTGTGTGTGTGCTCTTCACTTCAAAAAACCGTTCTTTATACCCTTCGACAGCAAGCTCACCCAGTGCCCGTGCAGATTCTTCAATGCTAGAGAGATAAAAGTTTTGTATACGTGTGTTGTCCTTACATTATAACGCTATTTCTACCTAACCGCGCCAGTACTCAAAGTGTTCGTCCTGATTTTAGGTCCTGCAGAGATAATAGTGAGGAGCGCGAGCGCGAAACGCAAAACGCAAAATTGTTTTTCTTTGTTTTCCAAGGGAAACAAGCCCCTTCAGAACGAGTCTTGCGAGGAAAGTAGGTTGCTTCGTTCATATTTTCTCCCAAAATGTATGTGTGGGGGTGTCAGCGTGTGTGACTAAAAACAATCCGGTCACGTTTGTCTAACGCGCTCAACGCACACGGCACCAATGCTAGTCCCGGTGGGCTCTGTGCACGCACACACACTAACGAAACCTTCCCGTTGTGCCGGTGTGGTTGTAAGTCGTTCACAGTTGTCGGGCTAGGTGCGGCAACGTGTGTGGGCACATGGCTGGGCCATTATTTGAAAAAATACCCAACAGTCACCGTATAATACATACCGGTATTTTTTTTTTTTTTTAGTTCTTCCTAACCGGCGTCCCCGGTGGCTTGGTAGGTGGTCCGCGTGCCTGTCAAGATCAATTTCGTGGGTTCAAGTCCCACCGAGTGCATGCTCATAGGGACTTTTTCTTGCATAAAAAATTGATAAGCGGAAAGCGCGAAAGCGTGAGTTGGCTACATTCGATGAAAATCGACGAGCAGTGGGAATGCTGAACCCTATGCGCGACAAAAAATAAAGGCACGTACCGGGGGGGAGAAGGGACGACACCTGTGACCACGGCTTGTCCAGAAGATCGTCGAGGGTAAAACCTCCTACGAGTGGACTGGAAAGTAAAAGTGATGATAAAAAAAAAAAAAAAAAAAAAAACGAAACCCCAACTCCACGAATACTCGTAGGGAGACTGCCTGTCCGCAGCAACGTTCGGGGCATGTCCCAAGATAATGCTGCAGGTGGTATTGTCAGACCCACCCTCCTTCTGATGAGGGCACGGAGGCGTAGGAGAAGCTCTGCTGTAGATGTCGTACAGCAGTAGTGGTGGCACCTGCTACGAGCTCTGTTGGGCACTCGTCAGGTTGTAGTTTTTTCGTCTTCAAATAGTATCGAATTTCGTTCGGAACCGGGAAACACCCAAGATTGATTACTACGTGTACAAATGGTTCAAAGGTTAAACCGACAAACTGAGCGTACAGCGAGACTGACCCTGGCCTCGTGTGTCATACTGCTGCTGCTGCTGCTGCTGCTGCTGCTTTTGCCGCTGGAGATGCTTTGCTGTAGATGTTGTACAGTAGTAGTAATGGTGGCACCTGCTATTACAATACGAGAAGCTCTCTCTGTTGGACAAACGTGTGAGGTGCAGATTTTTCGCCTTCAAAGAAGCTCTCTCTGCTGGACAAAACGTGTCAGGTACAGATTTTTCGTCTTCAAATTATGCCTAATTTCGAGGTGGGGACCAGGAAACGCGCAGCAAAATCGAGTAGGTGTACAAGGGGCTCAAGGGTTAGTCCGACAAGTTGAGCGAATAGCAACGCTGACCCTGGCCTCGTGTGCCCTATTGCTGCTGCTGCTGCTGCTGCTGCTGTTGCTGCCACCGCCACGTCGGCTGCTGCTGACGATTTTTTGTTTCTTCAAATAATGAACCCCAACGTCACGGATACATGCGACCGCATATTATTGATACGTGAATGTTCGTTCGTGTTGGTTCAGCACAATACAGAATAATCCGTGTTCGCCCAACATGATGCACCGCAGATATGACTACCGTAAGTACGGAGGTCGTGCCTCGTTACCATCAATTACTAGCAGGTATTAATGGTCTAATGTGGTCGCATTCAGCAATGAGACCGAGGAAAAAACAAAGCCAAAAGAAATTGCAAATGAATGGGTAAAGCAAGTAAAGTGTCAACGTACCGGGTACGAGAACACACGGCAGAAGCCAGAGCAGAAACATAGATACTCCGAAAAGGAAGCAAAACAAGAACTCTGGAATGGAACGGAATACAAGTGACGCGAAGAGATCCTCAGAAGAAGGCGCTGCAGTTCGTAGAAAGAAAAGCACACTTTCTCAAAGGGAGCAGATATCTGCTGCACGTATGAAGCAACACGAAGGAGTGAAAAATTCCGGCATAACATTTAGAACTGCGTTCTCGTTTTGGGGACAAAATACTTGGAATTTTAGAGGTATTGTCCCCAAAACGGGACTGCAGTTCTGAAAGTGATAAGAACGACGGGGGCGAAAAGGAAACAAGCAGAGAAACAAGGTGAGCTCTGTGGTCTAAAAAAATCGTCACAGAGATACTACGTTGTCATGCAGTAACCAGGCAGAGTAAACAACGGAATGCCCTGTCATCGTACTGGATACGACAGGTACGAGATACCAGTACGCATTCTATTACGGGGAACCATAGTAAATAGGACCAAATATTGTTGGTGAAAATATGTAAATATATAGGTTTTTATGTATACCATAGGTCCTATTAACGATGGACCCCCGTAATAGCATGCGTCGAAAGAGACAATATTCGATATATATAGTGAAAGAAAAACGAATCGAATCGAAAAACTACAGTAAAGAAACAATAGAAACAATACCACAACATATAAACAGAGGAAGACTAAGAACGAAAGGAAAGAGCTCCTCCCTCCCCTTCCCCGTGAACGCCACCCACCTAGGTATTGTGCGGCACTTCCTACTCAATTTCGCCTCGATCTTCGTGCCAAACACGAACGACACATATTGAAAGAAACAATGTACGAACGAAAAAATAACCTAGACAGAGAAACACAAGAGGGACAGAGAGCGAGAAAGAGAGAACTAAGGCCAAACGAAACTAGTATTCGTACCGCTCTGATCGAGCGTGTCAAGAGCATTGGTGAAAATTTTATTGTTAGATAGCACTCTAAAGTGGCAATACCAACATGAGTTTGTGTGCTACAGTTAGTAGTATATTCGTACTCGAGCAGGGACCCCTGCCACGCGACCTGCCATCCCCTTCCTACTCTCGTCATCCTTGGTGCTCTCGTCACCGCTTGTATGAAGTGTCATAAAAGCTGCTTGCTGCTGCTGCTATCGCGCCCCGCGCAGGAAAAAATACCCAACAGTTCCAGGTACTGGTTATCCATCCTATTTTGGAGAGGTAGAGACAACAAGTTCTTCTGTGGCCACTAGAGGTGTGACCCTTTGCCAATTTCCCGGGTGCTCGCGAGTCGTACCCGGCTTGCTACTACCTGTCACGGGTACGAGTAACACTTCATACTCGCCGAGTATTTCGGGCGCGGATGCCCGGAATTTCCGGAGAAGCAACTTATCATCCCCTATAACACGCCCCCCCAGGTAGTATTTGGTACCTATTCTGGAGAAAACCCTTTTCAAATTGAAAATCCTGTCTCATGCCTCACATCTCACACCATACTCAATGTGTTACCCTCTGTTACCGGCAATTACCCGGGTACTCACGAGTATTACTTGGCTTGCTAATGCCGGCCGCGGGCACGGGTAACAAATCAATACTCACCTAGTATTTGGACCCCGGGCACTCGAGTACCAGGCTGTTAGAGGGGTACCCGGGTGTATACAGATAGCCGCCGTTGCACGGGTGCCCGGGGACCCACCCGAAATGGCGTTAAATGCTCACGAGTACCAGGACACTTTTTTCCTGAAGTTGGCGGATACAAGTGTATTAAGACGGGTACTCGTCGGGTGGCACCTCTAGTAGCCGCAGACACTCTTGTAACGGACAGAAGAAGCCTCAATAACCGCGAGCGAAACCAGAAACGAGCCGTGCTTGTAAAAGTAAATTTGAAGCCTATTTAAAACGTCACCGGATACTGAAGAGCACGTACAGAATAAACCAAAACACAGCCATTCAGTCTTTCCATGTTGATGCGAACTGCAGTAGAACACGAAGTATGAAACTATACTGGTTGCTGTTCTACCCTAGGGTACTTCGACCTCTACAGGTATTCTATCTGGTAAGTATCCCTGTTCTTAATGTTAAAAAGTCGAGTGCTCACGCTACCTTTTCTTCGCCCTCGAGAAGCACATATTGTGCCATACTGTACCACACAGGCGCCAAGTAATACTATTAATAATAATACATCTATGCGCCTGGTAAGAAGCATACACCGATATGGTATAATCGTACGTACCAGGTAGAATGCCAAGTATATAGAAGAACTCAAGTAGAACAACAACCTGTCATTTTTATGCTTTGTGTATTCGTACACTGCTGCAGTTACTGCTCTGCCAAGTAGTTCGTAGCAGAAATGAAAGAATGAGGTCCTTTTTCAATCTGTGAGCTCAGATCTTCAGGTTGGTAGACTGGTCAGGTGTTTTGGTTCCTGGTGTGATCAAGGTACGGGCGAAGACCCAACCGAACCCCTGACTCTAACCCTGACCCCAAACCGCAGCTAAAACGGGCCAAAACTCGCCATAAACGCGTCTGCGCCGCTTTTGCATTGAACCAGGAAAGTTCTCAGTTGCGGACGACGATTCCGAAGTGCAGACCTCGCAATTTTCAAGTAAAAAATACCCCTAAACATCCGAGCTCGCAGATAGTAAAACCTACTACAGTAGGAAGAATGACCGTGCTTTGGTTGGTTTGTTCCGTATGTTCTCTGTTGATATCGGGTAACGTTATCATAGGCATCTGATTTGCTTATAAAAGCTTTTTTGCCTCGTTTCTTGTTTCGTCCGCGATTGTTGGGGTTTTCTCTGTCCTCAACTACAGTGTCTGTGGCCACTAGAGGTGCAACCCAACGAGTACAGGGGTAGACACCAAGTGACCCAGGCTGAGTGTTTACAAGAAGCTACGTAAGAAATTCGGAAGTTAGTTAGTTTATAATGAAGTTAGTCGAGGAGGCACCCATTTTCTAGAAACAACACATCTTGCGTTCCTTACCCTCCATCGTCGTATAAATGCAGCAGTATGTATGCTTTACTCACACTAAATGACCTGTGCTGTATTACGGCTGCGGCTGTCAGCCGTAGTTCCCGCAGCGTTTCTTGGGTCTTTAGGTGTCTTATTCCTGGTTACACCGCCGTGCATTTGCCTCTTTTTTTGTTACTCTTGGGTAGTTTGTTGTAGGTTTTAATGTTCTGACTTTCCGTACCCAGTACCTTTTTTTGTTTTGCATCACACTGCTGTCGCACCTTCTATGCTCCTGTTAATCCGCCAGCCAACAAGGCTCTCTGTGTCGATGCTTGCTTGTGGACTCTCGCATAGTTTGTTGTTTTGTAGATGTTCTTCCTTCCTTAGACGTACACACATACAGACAGACACGGGGTTTGTTGGATGCCGACGGGTAGACAACTAGCGCGATTCAATGTGAAAACACCCAGCACCCAGCACGGTTCGAATCGCGCTTGCTCTCATCTCCTGTGTGTATGTTGGTACCGTACAGCACGATCACACGCGTGTTAAGATAGCACGTCCCCTTGGACAAACCTCCTGCAGCAGTACGAGCTGATTTTCTTTTTACAGTGGGGAAGGTGCAACCGCCAGGCGATGCGTCTTGTATGGAAATAGATATAGGTATACATATGTCGTCAACCTGTTTCTAAAGCCACAATTTTCGTTGTATGCGCCCCGCCCTTCTGAGGTTTTGAGAATTCGTGCCGAGCAGCGAGCGGTAAACTACATCCTACCAGTAGTATATGTATAACAATAGCCTACAGTACGTGCTCAAGGTTCTTCGAAGATGGTGTCACAACAAGCTTCTGTTTTTTTTTTGCTGATATTGCTGTAGTTGGCACATCTTCTTGACGGCGTCTTGCTGCTGTATATATGTACCTGGTATAGTGTATAGATATCTACATACGAAGCAGAACTCCAGAATCTATTAATAGGGCTGGGCACTATTGCCAGTACTACTGCTGTAGTATCTACGGTAGTGTTCGGCCTGGTCAGTTTATTCGTCGGTACTTTTTATCGTACGTATGTCCAAGAAACACGCGATATTAGAGTACAGTACGGAAACCCACGAACTTGCGTTTCGGGAGGCGAGAGGAGAGACAACAGTTTACTGCTGCAATCCAACACATTCACTACTGACGGAGTCAGCCATTGCCCAGCTCTACCAGAATCAACACGAACCCTGTTGGTGTCGTCGGACAGAAATCAGAATTGTTCTGTGACCCGAATCGGAAGGGTGGAAAATGCTGGGCTCTTCTCGCGATAAGAACACAGGGACGCGCGCACCGCCGTAGCGGGGAGTGAGGAAGAGTTCCGGCTGTGTGAATTCGAATTTGACTCACGGAGAGAAAAATACTTTACTTCGACATGGGATTGGGAATATTTACATCAATACTGTCTTATAGTAAGTATTTACAGCAACACTATGCTATAGGTACCAGGTATCAGCTATAACCTGGTTTGCCCGTATAATAGTAGAAAATTACTGGGATGAGAAAACAAGTATACCTGGTATCTCATACTTGTACCATGTAAATAAACATCCATTATATACATTAGTACGTAAATACGGTATATAAATACTACTGACACATATTAGCCCCCATTCTTCTTCTTGTACTCTTAATCATAACTGCTCTTGTTTTGCCCTTCCTTAACCCTCACTCCACAGTTTCGGGCGACACTTACGGGAGGGGGCCACCGCGTTGCTGCTGTCCTATCGTGCGACACGGATTTTACTCGCTATCTAGCCGGAGAAGAAACCCTGTACGACTGGACCGGATCCCCCTATTCCGAGAGCAAGCCCCCGAAGTGGTTGCAGGAAGTGCCCGCCAGGTTACACTTCTACGGAGGTGTGGAGGCGTTCCTCAAGGTCAGCGTGGTCATCGGCCATGCCCAGAACAGTGTAAAGAAGGGATCGGCTCCGACGACGTACTACGACAAGATCTTCTACATCCGGGGCATGAGGTGGGGACCATCCGTGAGGTAGCGGTTTGCCCCCGTATGAGGCGTTTGAGGCGTGCTACGACAGGGGTACTATAATTTGCAGATTCCGGTCACACTGTCACTGGGACTGACCGAGCTCCATACCAATATCGCTGGAAAGACAAAAGTGTTTTACAGTGTTTACAGGTGGTGATCTATCTGTTGTTAGCAGAAGGCTTTGGGATTGTTTGACAGGTTGCCCTGACATACATGGCTTTCAACAAAATTGTTTTGTGCGAGAAGTATAGAGCTCCTCGAGTGAACAGTCTCAGAATATTAGGTGCTACCCCTATAAGGCCAAAACGCCTCCTTCCCATTGTGGGGCTTCTGTAATTACTCTAGCCGCTAATATTAGGACATTTAGAGTTCGCATCTGAGTTCGAATGGGGGTTATATTACCGGTCAAAGTGGTGCCCTACACCGTGTGTGTTTCGCAGTGATTTTCGTGACAGACCGAGGCTATTGTACGTACATTGGGAAAATGGCTCATCGGGTTTAAACTGTGGATATGTATATATTGAAAGTTTTTTTTTTTCGGGATGAGGCATTTCTAGAACTCCTCGAGTGAAAGCATTAACCCTTTTGAGACTGCAGTCCCGTTTTAGAGGCAACCCACTTAAATATTAAGAAGTTTGTCCCCAAAACAGGACTCCAGCAATATAAGGGTTAAGAACACGGCAGGTGCAACGCCTACCGCACAGTAGCATGCGTCGTGGTCGTCTTCAATCGATTTATGACTTGATTATGGTGAGATGCAGGGAACCAAAGAAACTACGGGCGCCGCCTAACCAAGCGTCTTTCGAGACTCCGGAGAGGAAAAATGACGATAACAAGGGGCGATTACGGCCACGCCCACTGCGTGATGGGTGTGTGTCCGAGTTGCAAGGAAGGGAGCTGTACGACACGGGCGCAACATAGATCTTACCCGTCCTTTTCGGTGCTCAAGCTGCTCGTAGACAGTTGATGACATGAATGTTAGCCTTGTTTTCATCTCTAACTCGGTTCCCGGAGGGTGGGCAGCAACGCGAGTAGCGCCATGCTACTGGAGTACTGTGCAGCTCCTGCCTTTGCAATCAGGTGACCAATGTTTTTATCGTCATTTTCGTTGGCTGTTTTTGAGGTACTGTACAGTAGTGTCTCCTGTATTATATTTAGAAAAGCTTCTAGCTGTAAGGCACCTATCCCAGGGCTCGGCTCTGCAAGGGTTGTTTTCGTATTTTTGCTTTTTGCGCTCGCCAAAGCAGACTTAACCCCCCTAGGCGTTGAAGATGGCGACCAAAACAATGATAGCTTTGTCGTTGCTAGCCGTCTACGAGCAGCGTGAGGACCCAGCGGACGCACAGGTAGGATCACGTTGCTCCCGTGCCGTACGACTCCTTGCATCAACCATTGTCACTCGCACACCAATTTATATCGTCCCACAATCGCGCAGTGACCGTCGCCGTGGTCGTCAATTTGGGTCGTCAGCGTTCCCCTCTAAAGTCCCCAAGACTGTTACGAGTTGCCACTAAGTCCCTAAATATAAGGTATTTTTTCACACTATTATTCAAACCAAACATGTCATATATTTAGGGACAGAGCGGTATTCAATACTGATACGTTACTCTTGACCCTTCTAGAAATTCGGTCCCGTTATCGGGACAAACTATTCATAATCCAAGTAGGGTGTGCCCACAACTGGACTGCACTCCTGCTAATAGAAGAGCTGGTACGAAATACTTCGAAACCGAGGGCGCTCAGGAACAAAGGGACCTCAATTTCACGACATCCACTGTTGTGGTCGAGATTGGTCTCTCGTTAAACGGTCGCCATAGCACTAAACATGGTATTTCGTTGTTGCAAGTTGCACAACCACCTGAAACGCTCAGGTGAAAACATATTTGTATCGTGTCTCCGCATATATGCGTTATTTCTGCCCGAGAACAGCCAGCACACAGCACACACAGCAGGTGTCCCTACGATAGCCTTTGCTTGATATTTTCCATCTACAGCAGAAGACAGAGATAAGAAGAGTTATGGGGGGGGGTTACAACCTGCAGGACGGAGGTAAGTACGTCCCAATATATGGAACGAAAACAGTTTGAAGTTGTTGAAACGCCAAACGTATTGGACACGAAAGGGCACAACAACAGTTCAAAACGAACGAGGAATTCATTTTCTACAAGGGGAAAGGAGGGAAGGATAAGGTTTAAAAATAATTTTTTGCTCTGGATATATACGAGTAAAAAGGGAGAAAAACACAACGAGTCCACAGCATCAGCAAAGAAACACGCGAGAGAACATCAATAAAAAGGCCAAATAATATGTATGGAAAACAACAGCAACTGCAAAGAAATGAGACCCATGTGACAAGCTAAAAATCGCGTACCAAGTTGCTCAAACACCTGTACTGTCACGGGGGACCGTAGTATATAGGACCAAATATTGTTAGCAAAAATAGGAGAATATATAGGTTTTGTGTGTACCGTAGGTCCTATTTGCTATAGTCCCCCGTAATAGTAGGTGAAAAGCTATCAGTAAGACCCGCGGTCCACGTGTGTGCTCCATGCCCCTCGGCCAGTGAGCCAGCTTTGCCTCCAGAGTTATTCACTATACAGTAGGGGTCCTCCCGTAAGACGGCGGTGTGCCAGAGCAATATGGCCACCTTATTGAGGGAGGCCACCTTATTCATCGCAAGTCAGGAGTGCATTTCCCCAGTCGCGCCAGTCGATCTGGACCGCCTTATTGAGGGATACCGCCTTAATGCGCAGACCGCCGTAGAAGAGGGACCCCTACTGCATTTGTTAAGCACCCTTTTTCGCTGGATATTCCCGTGCCTTTTCCGGGAAAGACGGGCTCGGAAACTCGTCCCAGGGGGTGTGCTACTTAAGCATGTTGCCTGGTGTACGGCATCATGTGGGACGAAGTGGATGCTAGTGCACCCACACTCTTCGTTGCAGCTATTTTTTTCGAGCGTTCACTGGAGCCAAAGCCTTTCATCTTCGTGCGCTCATATTTCGTCGATGCCATCTGTGTGCACCCACCTCTTCCCGTTCGGTGCCACCCCTGCTGTCAGCAGTTGTACTCCTGGTGGGCACTATCCCTCTTGAAATCAGGGTAGCACCTAATATGCACCGTACGATAACACCTAACAAATAAAACATGTTTGGCGATTTTCGAAGGATACTTTTGTCGAGGGAAGAGTGTAGACGCCGAGCGGTGCTTTTACGCAACTACCTCGACAAGATCTCTCCGAAGCCACGAGGTTCGTTGTGTGTGCCCCTCCCAGTTTGGAATGAGTAAACTCAGCTCTGGAACTCATGCCTGTGTCGTCTTGCGTTTGTACGCTTACAGCGATAGCACCGTGGAGAGGTGCGCCCTTAAGTTGCTGGAGTATGAACGTGCTGCAAACAAACGATGTGGCATGCTGCGCATGCGGTACAACACACCGTACAACAGCTTACGTCTATGCGTTTTTCTAGTTCGACACCAAAAAGAGGACATCCCCTGCATAGCTTTGGCGTAATAGTCACCCGAGCTAAGAGGGTGAACCCGATGCCGTAATTATCATTTTTTGTTGGTCGTTTCTCCCCTCTCAAACGCCCGGTGATATCCTGCATATGTAGCAACTCGCGTTTTTGTTTTGTTTGGCGATTCGGGCGTGTAGTACAGCCGCAAGGGTCATAGCACGTATTTATTCTGAGGCTCCTCACTTGATTGTAGCGTAGGAGCTCTCTCTCCCCCCCCCGGAAGCAGATTTTGACAAAACAAAATGGACGCTTAAACTAGGCGTGTCGTATACGTACTCTTCGAATTATACTGTTAGACAACAATGGGGCTCACGATCGATAGTAGTGGGCACCACTCTGACCGAGACCACAATCCACGTTTGGGCTCAAATCTGAACACCAAACCTACTTTATATTACCGGCCAGAGGGGTAGTTTCTGAGTTGAGGAACCCCGTCAGTCAGAAAAGGTTCGCCGAAAAATGCCGCCCCTGTCGTATGATAGCACACGCGGAGACCCTGCCACTGCTGTAGCCGTCATTTTTATTCGCTCCTTCTGCGGCCTCGACAAGGCAAAGCTGTAAAGGAATGCGCACCACGCTCGTCAAGCAAGATAGCGCACCCGCCGGGACGAATTTCAGATCCGGCTTTCTCCAAACGTGCCTTAAGGGAACGCAGCACCCAATGAAAATGGCGGCTTTGGAAACATCTCGTGGATAACTATATCCACTAACGCGTCGTTCGGCATCTGCGCTCTCCCCGTTATCGAGAGCTTCAAAGTTCGTCCGAGAGGGTGTGCTTTCGCCAGCGTGTTGTATTGAATATAGCGGTAGAGGCAACGAACGGGGATGGGGGTGGGCGAGTTTTTATGCCTCGTTTCAAGAATCGTGATATCCGTAGGGGTTGCACTTTCGAAGTCAAACATGGTTCACTGAAGGAACTCCTAAACTGAGGAGATAATATGGGACATTTTGGACTTTTTGAGCATTAGACGTGTGTTGCGGGCTATTACGGGTAGAGCACGTAGTTTTTCTGAGCTTGCCCCTCTCTTGATTATAGTATGGAAGCTATGTCAAGTGTTGCACATGGTGATGGTCGGCATTTGTTTAGATGGTTATGCGAAATAACTGCTTGTCATCACCTCACGCTTGTCTGCGGTCAAATCGGCATTCGGCGCACATCGATGAAAAGCAATCTGAACCCTATATGCACGAACGTTGAGATGGAAGACCTCCACCGGGGGGGGGGGAAGCAAGGGACGATACCTGTGACCACGGTTTGACCACAAGACTGCTGGGGGTAACTAAAACCTCTTAGAAGTTGGGTGCACGAAAAAAAGACAGCAACAACGCACTTGTTACCAAGGTAAAAGTGAAAATTGAAACCAGTGTGGTTGGAGTTCTGGACGAAAAACGATTTTGTTTGAGATTTTTGTGTGCCTGATTTCAGAATCCCCCCTCCCCAGTCTGGGTCTCGAAAATGGGTATATAGCAGGGGGGGTGGGGTCTGTTTTTTACCTGCTCCACTGGTTGAGCTTGAAGGCGAAATGTAGGGGTTAGGAAAAAAATCGAACGCCAGGTTGCTTGTTGACACCAATCACCACCCCTTGTTTCCTTGTCACCCGCATGGTGTACGGCGCAGGGAGCTGGGCTGGAATCAGGCAGAGATCATCGCGCACTTCCCGCCTTCTGTCAAAGGAAACCACCAGAAGAAACTCCTGGGCACCTGTACCGCCCTCTGCTCGGGCCTGTTCCCGGCCTCAGACGTGTTGGCAGACTACTACAAAACCTTTTTCGAGCACTCGACGATGGAATTTTTTGCTGCCGACCGGTTCAGCACGGTGAGTAGACTATAGATATACACGTAGATCGAAGCTGATGTGGCTTTCGTGCGGGGGTCGAGATTTAGCTTGGTTTCTGTGTCGATGCATCGAATTTGACTTGGCTTTATTTCACAGCGCGGATTGAAGTCTCGACTTGATTTCAGTGTTGGAGACCGAAACTAGCTTGGTTGTGTGTGGGGGGTCGAAATTGACTTGGTTGTCGTATGATGGGTCGAACTTGACTTGGTTTTGACATGGGTGTGGATTGGTATGGACTTACATCTGTACACAGTACGCGACTGAGGTTAAGAACATAGATTGATACGTAACCAGGTTCGTGCACTAGACGGCGAGGCGTTCTGCGATAGGGGCACCTACGTACAACCTTTTAGGACTGCAGTCCCATTTGGGGGACAGGGCACTCGAATTCTGAGTGGCTTGTCCCCATAACGGGACTGCGGTACTAAAAGGGTCGAGGGGCTCATATCTACCCCAAAACTGACTTTGAGGAAAACTGAAAGTGCAACCGGATGAAGCATCGCATGACCCTACTGTTGGTATATCACAGGAAGAAAACCTGTCGAAACACAACTGGTACGCCGAAGTTGTTGCGTTAGTTCCTCAGTCGTGAGCTCCGTCAGTCGGACATTTTTTGGTCAAGACATGCTACCCCTTTTGGAAACCTCTGTCGTACGTAGCACGCGTCCCAGGTGCCGCCTCGCCCTCACGTGGTGTACTTTGTATCATTCATCGTTTTTGCGGAGTTTATCCAACGTTGGTGTTTTTGATACATAGGCGAAATACAACTTTGCAGACTTTGATGCTGGTACCCCGGGTTAAGGCGTCCTCCCTTCTGTTTTGGGGAGACACGGTAGTGAGAACCCACCCGAAGCCTAGGTATTGCCCTGTGTGTCGTTCATGTTTTGTTGGTGACACGTTTGGTGGCACACATGATAGCTTTAGACAGCTGCTGCTGCTGGCTGTTGTTGTTGTTGTTGTTGTTGTTGTGGTTTTTTCATTGCTGATGTATTCCAGACGCACCGGAATACATCCCTGGTTTGCGCCCGCGCTGAGCTAGGGCTGAGTGTGGCACATTGTTGGTTATTGTTGTAGGTTGCGGTGCTTTCAGGCTGCTTGTTCTCGCCTTGAGTGGTCACAAGACGGGCTCCATTACAATAGAGTGGAGCAACACACCTCGGAAATACGTTGATGTCGTGTCGCTCGTCGAATCCGCGGGTCACAGGCTGCTGCCAAGGCAACGAGGAAGGTGTTCATGGAGGGAAAGCACACTGGCAACAACGCGAACAGGTCGTACGGCTTGAGGGTGTTCGTCACCCTCGCCCTAAAGTACCAGGCGATGTCAGTAGACGGTGGTGAGCCCAGCCTACGGGAGGGCATGGCCAACAGGGTGAACAACGATGGGCCCCTCGCCCGGTTCGCCGGGCCTTACGCGCGGCTCCTTGAAGAGACGCTGGACGTTGTTGTCACGGCTGTGACAGATCGCCACTTGAGAGAGGTACGCACGCTCTTCGTCCCCCCCCCCTCCCCCTTCCCCCCCTCCCCCCCTCCTCGGCACCCTCTGCCTCCTTCTCCCCCCCCCCTGCCTAACAAGCGGATCTTTGCCGAATTCAGCTCACCCTTCTTGCGACTCGCCGAACATCTCATGGCGCCTCGCGCGGCAGGCAAGCAATGTGCAATGCCTTGCCTGCTCCGTGAAAACCCGATGTTCTCCGTGCCGGTGTTGTAGGCACGCGAAGATCTACGGTCATACGACTACGGCTATCCCATGATATCGAGTGCACCCCCTCCTTCGCCCCCGCCTTCGCCTCTCCCCCGTTGCCCTCCATCCGCCCCCAACCCGGGATGACATAGCATATATCGTTTTATATCGCCGAAACCTGTACTAATGTTATGTGTTGGTGTATGAATGTGGATGCCTTATTCTTGTTCACCGCCGACTATTGTGAAAGAGCAAGAGGGGTCAAAAGCCAATCGAAAGCAGCAGGGCAAGGAAGGGCAGTAGTTACCGAGAAGATTGCGCCGGAAGGTGGCTGCCGCCGTTCTGAGTTGATTGGCTGCCCGCTCGTGACAACAGGTTTGCTGTGCTGGCGGACAACGTCGGGTTTGGATGACTCCCCGGCCAATTGCGAAATTTACCCCTCGGCCAATTGTGAAATTTACCCCTCGGCCAATTGCGAAACTTACCGGCAGTGTCTTGTCCCCAAACTTACGGTGCGGTTAGTTCTAGAATCATCGACTGTGTCCTCGTGCCACGGGTGCTGAGCTTGCGGACAAAGGCAGTGCGTTGTTATGACCCGGACGACGTCGAGTTTTCTCTGGATGATCGATTGTGCCAAAAATCCGTAAAAAGTTCCCATGTCCCCATTCTGCAGTATTACGAATGAGTTTGTCTCAGTGTTTGTTCAAAGGGTTCACCGCTCCCTCGTGCAAGCAAAGGTGCCGTGCTCGCGGGAGAAAGAGACGCGTTGTGACGGCGGCCCGGCGGGCATTCGGATCTCAAACGGATTGTGTCGCCGCTCATTCCATCTGATCCTTCTAGAACGGGTCAAAACCCTTTGAACCGTCCGACAGATCATGATCTAGATCATGTAGATCCTAGCCAGCAGTTATGACAGGGGGTGCAGGATCGATGATCTTATTAAATTTCCCTTCCAGGAAGCATTTTCCGCTAGCAGATCGCGTCGATTGCAGGACTCCCACCCACCAAAGTGAGCTAACCCCAAGATCAGAGACTGCATTCATGTCCTGAAATATCCAAGTAATGAGATGGGAAGAGATTATCTGCGTGCGGTTTGATGTATAACCTTGTACCGAGTAGCTCGCAACCCAAACGGATATGGCACGCTTCTGAAGTGGTTCGCCGCAGCCTCGGCTGGCGGCCACTACGCTTGCGGGAGAACGGCGGCGCGTTCTGACGACGACCCAGTGGGCGTCCCGATCTCGTAGAAATTGGTGCTGTAGCATGTTCCCTCTGATCCGTCTCGAAACGATCCTTGTCGAGAAAAGGATATTAACCCTTGTAAGAGTGCTGCACACAATTCATGCCCCCAATATTGTACTAACGAGTTTGTGCTTTGTTCCCCAGCATATGGAGGGTGTAACTGTGAAAGGGCTGCGTCACCCAATCGCTTAGATCGTTCAGGAAAGAATCATTCTCGAGAAAGGATCGTAACCCTTCCTCGGCTGCTGAACGCAATACTTGTCGCACTATATTACCAACTAGTTTAGCCTTGGTCCCTCAAACACGTCAAGGTTGCAACTCTAAAAGGTCTGTCGTCGCCTTTTGTCCGAATCCCCGCTTGAACAGATCCTCCCCGAGATCATAACCCGTTTGCGACTGCTAAACACAATCCATGTCCCACTGTAGTCTTCCTCCGAACGCGTGAAGGGTTTAACTCTAAAAGGGTTTACCGCCTTCTCTTGCAACAGGTGCTGCAGCTGCGAACACAGCCGGCTCGTTCTGACGGCGACCCGGTGGAAGCCGGAATCTCTAAGAGTATGTCCCCGCTCTCCCTCGGCTTGACCGTCATCACGAAACTCCTGGCAGATCACGCCTTCCTTCCCCCCCACTCCGGCACCGATGTGCACGGCGTCTCCTTTCCGGTCCCCGAGGGTGACGCGTTACAGAAGCCCGTGTGTGATGCCATCTGCAGCCTCGTGGACCACCCCGTGAGCGCGGAGGCTGTCCAGAGGTGCTTGTACATGTCGGCAGAGTCTGTCACTGGGACGGACGACGAAGAGGAGGAAGACGAAGAAGAGGAGAAGGAGAAGGAGGAGAACCACGATAGTGACGAATGTGATCGGGGTGCAGCTGTTGTCGAAGAGGAGGGAGCTGGTGGGAAGAGCGGCGATGACCGCGCCACCAGCACCAGGAGCACATCGGGCGCGCCTGACTCCAAAGATGGAGGCAATGACGACTCAAAACCGGCGAAAAGCGACAATGACGCCGGCAGCGCAGTCTGTGAGATGGAGACCGTCCCGCGGAGCGAAGATGCACGAAACACGGTGAGGTATTACGTAAAATTCGGGGTTGATTTGTGTTTTTGTCTCTCGGCGACATGGGTAATAGGGGGAAAAAATGTTAACATAACCTCTTTAGAACTGCGCCCTCATTTGGAGGAGGGCTGAAAGCTACTTGGAATTCCACGCAGGACAATACCACTATTGTTCGAAAATATGTGGAAATCTTGAATATAACAACTTAATCCGAACGGTCCTTACATTTCGGAACATAGTTAGCAGTAGTGAGGGTGTTTTGCTTGCCCTGCCGTAAAGAGCGATGAAGTCGCACAGTGGTTGCGATCGTTTTTTCAGCGTTCGTCTTCTCTCGACAACGGTATAGAAAGATGCTCACAGTCGAACATTTGTCTTTCGGAAGGTTCTCCCGACCATTTTTTTTTTTCCGAAAACACCTTGTGGTTCCGTACTGGCAACCTTAACTCGTTCTGGAAAAATCGAGGTCTGAACAACAATCGCACCCCTTCAACTCTGTTTGCAGTATTGCCACATGCTAGGGTACGGGTAACAAATGGGGGTTGCCCTTTGGAGCCCAAACGTTTTTCCCTGGCGCAAACATTTCTCCCTGTCGGGGGGCTCCTCGACTAGGAGCTGAGGCCTTCTACGGTTGGGAGGGGAAGGATGCAGTTACAGTTTTCTGAGGCTTGAGGAGTGCTATATGTGTCACCCCAAAACACTGGCTTTACGAAATCACTCACACTTATTTGACCCGGGTGACCAATCCCATGACCTAGGTCCGTAACGGAAACGATTTCTAAACAGCAAACCTTGTTGGGTAGTTCCTCTGTCAGCGAGCCCCATTAGGTGCACATGGTACTCGTTTGGGACCCGACGTGCCTTTTACAACATTCACGTGTTGGATGCCTCGTAGAAAGTAGGGCTTTCGCTTACAGGTCTAATGTTCTACTTAGCACCCTTCGTTACCGTTGTTGAGAGAAAACGAGGGCGGAAAAAAACGATCGCAACCCCTTTGCGCAGTTAACGTTCTCCACGGTAAGGGGAGCTGAACACCGTCACTGAGAGAAATGTCCTGCACGCAATTCTAAGTAGCCCATCCCTCCACCATACGTGGGCGCACTTCCAAAGAGGTCAGTTGTTTTGTGCAAGGTGTAGAACGCTTCGAGTGATGATCTTCGAAAACCCTAGCTGTTATATTCCCAGGCTGCCGTAGCACGCGGCATCTGTGTCGTGTGCCCATTTATCTCATTCGTATATGGAACACAGCCGTGATGCCTCCCGTGGCATGCACAGCTTCCTAAGAATGTGGACGCGTCCTGATCTTCCTTCTGTTGATCAGATGCGGTGGACATTGCCGCCCGAGGAGTGTACGGTGGATTGAATGTCTTATTTTGGATGCCCAGCTCTTGGTTTACCGCACCAACGTCTTCAAGCCATCGCCATGTACAGCCCTTGGGCAACTTCAGATGGTGTCTAGCAATGTCTTTGCCATTCGTGACAGATTCATACACACCCTCACAACGTTTTTTCAGTTGTGTTTGTGTCCATCATCTCCATGGTTCACCATGTTGTTTTGTGTTGATTGTTTTAACCTTCGGTTACATGACTCGTGTTTTATATGCGTTGTTTTATTCTTGACCGTCTGCCCCATGACTCACAATATTGTTTTGGGTCTTTTTTTCTCGATCTGCTCCTTTGACGTAATCTTGCTGCGGTTTCGTTTAGGAAACTACCCGCGAAGGGAGCCGCATGCCTGCCACGCTCTGCTACACAGGACTATCCCGCCTGGTGGGCGAGGCAGTGCCCAACGTATTGCAGCACGCGGACGCAGAGGACGTGCTAATACACACCATCTTCGTGTACGAGGATGACCCTAAGCTGGGGAAGGTGGCCGCCCAGCTGCAAGCTCTTCACGCCAGCGGCTCCCTGCATGCCACACCCGTTGTCATCGCCGTGCCGTGTGCGGAGGCGTATGTGGGGACGGAAGGAAAGACGGCGAGCCCCTTAGACTCGGAAGATGACGCAGCCGAGACCGACTTCAAGTTCCGGATGACGAGCTTGCAAGCCAGGATGGTAAGTCTGGTAGTCGTGAGATAGGAGATATGAACCATAGCTTTCAAGCGAGCATGGTCAGATTAAGTCGCCACAGTTAGTAGCACTTTGGATCAGTCTCATAGGACGCACGATAGCACACTTCCCCCTCGGAATGTCACTGGGGCTATGGATGATTTCCTCGACAACGGGGAGAGTGCGATCGCCAAGAAATGGGTCTATGCAAGAGATCTCGACAGGATCTTCCCAAAGCCAAAAAACTCGTTTTGTGTGTGGACCCCTTATGTTAGAGAAAATCGGCTAGGAATTCATGCCAGGGGGGGGGGTTATCTTGCCTGTATTCCACACGTCAGACATACGAGATAGAGCATGATCCACAGGTAGATCATCTAGTTCCTTTCCTGCCGTTGTGAGGAGTTGAGCAGGATCTGCATAGTACAGATCTAAGCCAGCAACCATGTGCTAGATTATGCAGATTATACGGCTCCCACCCAGCAACATGAGCTAGATGTAGGTCATACAAGACGGGAATAGATCCTCCTTGAAATATCTAGACCATCAAGTGAGAATCGATTATTTGTAGACGATCTATCTGAAGTGTGCTGTATACGTTTTACTGCCCACAACACCTCTATCAAATCAATAAAAATCAGGTATGTGCAATAATACGCGATCGTCTTTGCAGGAACACTCACTTTTGCAAGATTCACCGCGCCCCCCTCAAGGATATGTGCCGCCAATTCTGTCGTTTCTTTCGGTGGGGGGTGTAACTGTTTTTTTGTCGCAAATGATGTGTCGTTCTTATTTAAAGTACTCTCGTATCCTTTGGGTGCCTCGTGTGTTTCGTTATGAAGCCACGTTCCTGATAAACCGATAGACGCGCTGAGGCTATACTCGCGTTGAGAGGGCATTGTGCGTTCTAGATGTTTCGGTAGAACGCCACACAGACGGGAGTACACCAAGAAGCCCATCGTACTGTCCTGAGAAATATTGAATCGAAACGAATTACGGAGCTAGAGCAAGATCCTGAAATATGCCACAGGGAAAAATACCAAAGTAGAGGTGCTTTTCTGCACAACCCCAGTTTGTCCTATGTACCACCCTGGGGTGCGGCATCGACAGAGCGGCTTGCATGATATCGCACAATGGACTCCATACCAACGTGGATGTATGCATATTAAAGCAACAACCGAACTCTTGCACGAACCTGTCGCAAAAAACGAAATGAAGCCGCACCTGTTCTTGTGGGCAATGCGTGATAGCAATAACACTGATGTCGCGGTTCGAATGAAATGTCTCGTGTCAATTTCCCGTGTGTAGAAGAACGGGAGCGGGAGCCAAAACCCGGAAAGAAAGTAATCCGAAATTAGTGTCCAATCTACTCAGACTCATCATGTTCTATCGTAGCAATGAGACCGGGAGGAAGAACCTCCCAGACAATCGTTACCACGGCTTGTTCCGAAGGCCACTCAGGGTAAAACCTCCTATGCGTTGAGAGCTGGAAACTCTGTGATAATTGAAAACAATATGATGTCCCTTCAATCTCTTCTTCGGTTGTCCTTCTGGATGTTGATAATTTGTTTTTGTGTCCGTCAGGAGGATTGGCTCGGAAAAGAGTGCCAGAGTCTGACCATCCTGGCCCACGTGTCGGACTCATCGCCGGCATCGATGTCGAACCGAGGCAAAGCAGCGAATTCGGTGTCCGGCGTGGACTCCGCCGTGAACGGCAGCTGGAAGCAGCCCATCATGGTTTTCGCTTTTCGAGATGCTCCCCTCCAGGTGCAGTGCCAAATGCCCCCTTCTACGCCAACGACATACCCCCCCTCAACCCTGCCACGTGCCAAATACGTAGCCGATGGCATGGCACCCCCAACGCTGCCACATGCCAAACAACAAGCGAATGTCTTATGGCATCCAACCCTTCCACATGCCAAGTACATGCGAACGGCATATGACGCATTCTATGGCAGGTGCACCTCCAATTTCGGAGGCTTGTCTTTTACTTGTGAAGCTCTGTGCGTCACCCAACACCTGTATTTTGGTATATATTGTCCTGTAATACACCCCCATGACCTGGGTTGATTACGAAGCCTGCTGAAAAAAAGCAAACACCGTGTGCCGACGAGACTTCAGACGAGCAACGCCATCAGACGTGAAACAAAAAACAATTGTCCAAAAGTGCAACTATTCCTATCGTAGCACGCGTCATATGGCGCCCCAAGCCTGCCACATGCCGAATGTACTGCAAATGGCATGGCATCCGAATCTTGCAACATGTTGTGTAGAGGGTAACCCCCACTTTGTAAGAATCCCCGTGCGCCATCAGGTAAAAGTATCCTATTCCCCACCCTATGCTGTTTTAAGGTAATTTTTGCTTTTGTGACATAGGACGTCGTGACGTCTGCCTGGTCGATGAAAACCCGGCATGCTCCGTTAGAGTATTGTATGGATGCGAGGGTTTATGGCCGTACGACTAGGGTCATGCATGATATCGAGTACATCCCCTGCCCTCCCGAACCTGCGTGCTTTCTTCCTGTTTTTTGTGTGACACAGAAGCTCATCTCGTCGGGGGATGCTGCTGGTCCGTGGAGTAAGGACGATTCCGGGTATTCGTTCATCCTCCAGGGCAAAGAGATAACCTCGTTCTCAGCCTCAGATGCGAGAACTCGCGATCTCCAGAGGATGGCCATGAGAACCAGAGGCGGCCGATACGACACCGGGCTCAACACCACCATGTCCCCCGAGGTCTACAAAAGCCTCCTCCGCATTTTTCACGTGGAGGGGGCGGCCGTTCTCTCAACATACGACCCTTGCGGGGTGGTGCAGTCGGCGGCGGTTACGCTCGGGCGTCACTGCTTGACCTTCCTGGGGAGGAGCACAAAGACTGCGTTGCAGAGCATCGACATTGACGATGTGCCCTTACTTGGGCCGAGGAACGTCCGAGCGCGCGACCTCCGCCGGGTTGTAGGAGACCACCGGGGGAACCTGCTCACCGAGACCGATGTAGGGACTGCCGACAAGGGCAAGGGTCCGCGCGCAAGAGAAACGGGCGGGACTATCGCCGCAGGAAAGGGCAAGGGCTCGGGAGCAAGAGATACGGCAGGAAATACTGCCAAAAGCAAGGAGGACTCGGAGGCAAGAGACACGGGAGGGGCTACCGGGAAGCGCAAGGGCTTGGGGTTGAAGGAAGCGGTTGAGACCAGCGAAGAAAGGAAGGCCTCAGAGACGAGAGAAACGGTAGAGACTACGAGTAAAATCAATGGCTCGGAGGCGAGAGAAACGAGAGGGAGCACGGGAGGGGGTACTGGAAAACGGATTGGTTCAGGAACAAGAGAAAAGGCGGGAACGCCTCCTGCGCAGAGCGATGGCGGTGCCGGACGGAAGGCGCATCTCAAGCGGTCGGGAAGCTCTTGCTCTCCTTCGGAAGATCGGTCGGCCTCTTCGCGGAAAAGACCGAACATTGACGCCACTGGTTCGTCTTCGAATGTGCCGACGGAGGAGGCATCAAGCAAGACTTCTGTGCCTTAATCTATCACAGGGGGAAGGAGCACAGTAATCAGCACCCATGATGGATCTAAAATCCCATGTATCCTTCAATGTTTACACAACCATAGTTGGATCTGATTACGTTGTTTCCCCCTATTGGTGTCGTGCTGTTATCGTACCACGACGCGCTGATATATGTTGAGATGCCGTGCCCATAGCAGAGTAGTAGAATTCGGTAGATACGGTAGAGTGAGCAGAGTTTGAGTGCTATCATATTGTAGAGTTTGATAGCGGTAGCAGAGCGAACAGAAACCGATAGCCACAGCGGAATGACCAAGAGATTGGTAGCTGCAGCACAGCGAGCAGAGTTAAAATAGCTTAGTAAGCAGAAGTATAGCAGAGTGAGTAAGTACACTGCGATTACATCGGCAGAATAGTAGAGTTCGGTAGATACGGTAGAGTGAGCAGAGTATGAGCGCTGCAGCAGAGTTCGATAGCTACAGCAGGCGCAGAGTGAGGCCTTGTGAAGACATAGAATAAGGCGGCACACACCATCAGACGTGCTGAGTTGGGAAGCTGTGGCCACGATATTTGCGTTTGCTAAAGCGCAGTGCTTCAAAGTCTCCACAAGGCGTTTTTCAAGCCCACACTGTGCAAGGGAGGGGTACCGGCCACCTGTGTGGTGCCCTCAGGATGTTGAACGTACCGCCAACAAGCGTGAACGCCTTGACCCTCTTGGGAGCTGAGAGGGAACGATTGACGGTAAAAGGGTACGATTGCAGCAGGCCCACTGCGTGATGACGGGTTGATACAAGTTGGTGTCCGAGCTATGAACAATGCAAGCAGCTATATACACAGCACGGACGCAACATGGTCTCACCCATACGGCTGCTGCTGGACTCTCCCACGCTGCTTGTGGGCGGTTGATGTAACCCCAAGGTGTTTGTTGTTTTGATCGCCATCTTCAGCACCCGAAGGGGTTTAGCGCTGAATTTAGCGTGTTTTTCTTTGCCATTCTGGAGGCGTTATGCTCCAGTAAGCCGTGTACTGGCAAGTAGGGATCGAACGAGAACTTTTTCATACAACAGAGAGAGAAAATTCTATGCGTAGCTAGAGCAGGGTGCAGAGAGTTTCGATAGAAGTTGACAAAGTTGTGGGAATATGCCCCGAGGAGTGGGGGGTAGTGGAGTAGACTCCTGTGGCCGTCGTTTGTTGACAGTAGCGCCAAGGGTTAAGCTACGGTGACCCTGGAAAGTGGGAATCTAGCCTCCGGCGAGTCGTACTGAGAAAGTAGGGATGGAGATGAGGGCTGGATAGAACTGAGAATGCAAGTCCTGGGCGCCCACTGACTGCGAGTTCTTGATACTCGTACGAGTATCTGCGGTGGCGCTCGGCGAATGGTTTCATCATGAGGGATGGTACGCAAACGGCTGCGTTCGGTTTTATTGCAATACAACGTACGATAGGATTGGGTTTTTATCCGGAAACGGCACGTAATTGGGTGCATTAGGTTGGCGTGCACCTTCCCTCTTGGGACTTCACAGGGGAAATTTGACAGTGAAAAGTAAAGATTACAGCGACGGCCACTGCGTGATTGCGGGACGATACAAATTGGTGTCCGAGTAACAATAGTTGATGCAAGGAGGCGTACGGCACGGGTTCAACGTGATGCTACCCGTACGTCTGGGCCCTCACGCTGCTCGTAGACTGGTTATAACACTAAAGTGATCGTTGTTTTGGTGTCTATCTCGTGGGCCCTAGAGGGGTGAAGCCCGTATCAGAGTAGTCCTACTGAATCTGGAATCTAGGATGTCGATTGTATAATCACATGACCGCAACATTTACCCCACGAAACCCTTCGTGCAAGCGTTAGACTTCGGGTCCATGGATGTGTATCTCATCGGTATGAAAGGTTAACCTAAGCCTTCGGCCATGTCGCCGCCTGCAGCGAGCCGACGAGTTTCCAGGTTCCAGGTTCAGAAAATGTGTTGTGAACAGGTGCGTAGGTCGTTTAGGTCAGGCTACGAGACGTTGGATACGAGGCCGAACAGCCAATAGTAAGGACAAACAGCAAAAGCATCTGCCGGACACATGTCGATTCATTGAGAATCCCGTCCCACTTGTCGAAGTAGAGGTTCAGCAAGCAGTAGTAGGCGTAGGATATACAGAAATATGGCAGAGTGCTGCTGCCCTTCGGTCACACGACGACGACTGTTAAGAACTGCAGCCAGGAATGACACCGGATCTGCTGCAGACCGGGGCAGTCCAAGGGAAGATCTTGAGCTTAGCCCTTCAACCGAAGGACTGCAATCGCGTTTTGGGGACGAACCAAAGTAATTTGTTCGCAAAACGGGACTGCAGTTCTAAAAAAAGAGTTATTGTACAACCACGGTTCGGAGACAAAGTTATATCGGCCGGACGGCCCTGCGAAATATCCACCGCAGGTCGTTGGTCTGTGCTACTGTAGGTCAAATGTTACCGTTCGGCCGACCTTTTGTTTTGCTGTGGTTCACGCTTGAAAACATGCTTCCGCGGAGGTGCACAACCGCCCCTGCCGACCGCGAATCCCCCAAAAGGTTGGGGTTACGATTTGGTCCTTGTCGTGAGTCGGAGCAATCTGGGCCGAACGTGCAAGATCAAAATTGCCCATGATGACCTGCGGGAGATGTTTCGCCAGTCCGTCTGGTGTTTGCTGTGGGGTGAGCCGTGTTCGTGCCTCCAAGCATGCTCGTTCTAAAAACTTGGAACATTACCAAGATTTCGGGCACTCCTGGAGTTGTGGGGGCGTTTTGGCGTGCGCCTTTGGACAAGCTATAGGGTGGTATATTTTAGAGGGTTTCAACCCAAATTATTGTCGCGTGTATTTAGTACATGTTGTAGTTGCCTCGGCTGGTATCGTTTTTTTTATTATAATACACTAGCGGTAGCAACAGTGAATGCTGTCATGTGGTGCCTGATTTGTCTCAACCTCCTCCTGGTGTCGGTACGTACTGTTAGAGAGTCACGAGCCACAAGAGTACAGCAGCACCGGCCTCCACTAGGAGGCCGACCCCACAAGGGAAGCTGTTGCTCCGTGTTAACGTCGCTAGGCATGGGTGATGTCTGCTGATCACGTGAATGAATGATCAAGCCCAGAATGAATGCGGGATTTCTCAAAAGGCCTCAGAGTCAGTAGCTTGCTTGGCAGATGCGGGAGTTCTCACTTATTTCGCTGAATACTTTTTTGTTCAAACTGGACAATTTGCCCTTTGCGCCAACGTCGCCAAACTCTACACGTATGACAATCGGTCAAACTCGGCACGTCCATTTTTCAGTGAAACTTACGTGTAAGCTCTATATTTGCGATTTTGCAGTGCCGGGGAGTTCCTAGCCACCAATATATCGCCAATATCGATGAAGAACCAATACCTTGTGCGCGCGTTATGGGAGACAGTACGTTGATAAAGCTCACATATTGCAGTTATGAACTGATGTGTGAATGTAGTTGTGGTCCCACTATTGTACGTGCGTAGAACGTTGTTTCGGTTGCCCCTTTTCCATATTGTAACGGTGATTTGTTTTATTGTAGACCCACAAGCACTCCTGTGGCATTTGCTACTTGTGTTCGTGGTCTACGGTTTTTTTTTCGTTTTTCCTTGTGTATGATGGTTGCTGTTTGCATTTCGAGACCCAGGCATGTCGACCGACCATGTTGCTCCATTATACCGGTACTCGACAGTATCTCTCGCAAGATAACACATTTAAGAAATGTAGCCTAGAGCGTTGAAAAAAAGATGAGAATAAATGCAGCCTGGGCGCTCACTCGTTCGTGTCGCTCTGCGAGAATATGGGCATCTCGCCTACAGCCTACAGCCGAATTTAGGTTAGTTGCGAGAGGGCTGATACTGTATGCGTTGCTTTTTGTTGTTGCATCTGTGCCATTGTTGTACGGTGGTTTGCTTGCTTTTGCGGGCGAGGTGTTGCGACCGACCACTTCGCCATCGGCAAGTTTTGCTATAATAGGTTAAACTCACAGCTGACGTGCATTTTTCTTTTAAAATAAAGTATCCCTTGTTGACTGGCCCTGTTTTGTGTTTTCGTGTGTTGATGCGCCACTGTTGTACAATGATTATTTACTGTTGAGACCCAGGTGGTATTAGTTCCCTTCTGGTCAACATGGGTTAAGGATAAATGTGGTGCCTGCCTCTCGTTGTCGCTTCTTGCATCGTACCCTCGCCTCGTACTATCTGCTACTCCAGAGAGCTGCCTTCCCAGGATCATCCGACCGTCCTCGGCCTTTGCTAGACACACGATATAGTTTGTATCGAGCTCGCCCATTGGCACTACTTGGGTTCCCGTGGTGAACCGGTGTTGGTGTTGGGGATGTTGTTGCTCTCGTCCCCGCCAGCTGTCGAAGCTCTAACTCACAAAATGGTTGGTGTTAGATAAGGCTAAGACGCGCCCAGCTGCTCCCTCCACGTATCTTTCCGAGTGAGGGGGGGCTCCTCAGAAGATTAGGTATTCTGCCGATATTTCACATAATGAGGCTTTAGTCACTTGGGCACTTTCTTTCTTCATTGCCTATAAGCAGGATTTACAGCAGTGCCCTCGTACATTGTGCACCGTCCACGTTGCACCTTCGTAACATCCCCCCTAGCTGAGTGGCCTGAAAGGGACAACCACGCGACACTCCCTTGAGTGGACTATACCAGAGGACGGTATTTCGGCATATACGTTTACACCTTCGGTCCATTTGCTTTTTCGGGGGTTCAAGAGGTGCCATCTGTTCGGGAGGGGGATTAAGATTATGGTTTGGAGAGGAGAACAGGATTATAGAAATGAGTTGGAGGGGAGGTAACTTCGTACTTTACGTCGACCTTTCTCGATGTTTGAGACAAAACTAGTCCGCACCTCACGCTAGCTTCCCACCGGCGTGCTGCCCTTTCATACGAACTCATTGTTCTTAGTGACCTGCATCGACCTTTTGTCGACGTTTACCACACTTTCACCCGAGACATACCCCGCCTCTCACGGTAGCATTTTGCAGGCGTGCTGCGCTTTCACACGATCGCATTTAGCTTGGTGCTCCCCGCCGACCTCTTGCCGATGTTTCACACTTTCGCCCAGGGTAGTCGGCTTGGCTTTGCTCCTGACGACGGCTTGTTGCCAGCACACAGTCACTATGCCAACTGCTCACTCGACCACCCCCTACTACAACATGTCGCTCGAATTTCCCTATATTGCACTTGATGTGCCAACTTCCCACCCGACCACCCCCAACATATATTCGCTTGAATTTCTTCTACATCGAAGTTGGATGTGTTGCGGCGTGCTATGAATACGAGCGTGGTGCGTGACGTGGAGGGCGACGTGTCATTTCTTTGTTTCGTCGAGGGTGCTTACAGCGGCGAGTCCGGCCTTTCATGCCCGTTCACGTTATGCCTTGTGTGCTTACACATATTTACCGCTATACCCCTTTGGACCCCCATTGATACCATAGCAACCTAAACGACGATAACTATATTATTCGTCCCAACTATCTCCGAGTAGCACGAGCTCCCAGCACAATACGGGTAGGATCATGTCGCGCCCGCGCCGTAAGACTCCTTGCGGTACACACTGGTATCTCGGACACCGATATTTGTCATTACTCGGTCACACGCAATGGCGGTAGCTGAACCCGTCATTCTATGGATTTTTAACTTCCCCCTCTAAAGTGTCAGGAGGGTAAAATAAAGTTGACCCTGGAGACAAGTAACGCGAATGAATGATTTTTATTCGATTGCCACACTAAAAACGAGCGTGGTAGGGGAAACCGTTCAAAATATGTGTCGATTTCAGCATCGGCAAGGCCAAGCAACCACTGTAGCTCCGGTTGCTCGGAGCATAGAGACGTGCGCGCAGCATCATAGTACCTTTGATGTTGCATGCGCTTGCGCTTCGCCCCCTTAGTGTGTTGATGATAGCGCCAACAACACAATGAATTTGTATAATGACGATTATTCCAGGGGAGACCCGGGATCCGAAGCCCAGACTCCACACTGCTCGACAGGTCAAAATAAAAAACAACAGAGCAACGCGTTGAGATTTCTGGACGAGTCGATAAAATGACTACCAGATCAAATTTTGTTTCACTTTGTTCTTATATATATATGCTCCCTCTGTTAATCACTCAAAAATTGGTAATAACCCAGTAGTGTAGAGTTCGAACTTTTTTTCCAGTGTTCCCTCTGCATCTTCCATCCCTGGTAATGAACACTTCGTGATATAAACTATTAGCAAGCAGGGTGGGCAGCCGCGGGTAGAACCATGTTCGCGCCTGTGCCGCACGACTCCTTGCGTGGTTACTCGGAAACCAATCAATCAATCAATGTGTACAACCTCCGAATGACGATGTCGCCGTGGTGCTGTATTCCGTAAACGTCTTATCGTCAACTCGCCCATCTTAAGTCCCAACAGGGTTACTGTAGGCGCCTTCCGCAATCAAGCGACAACTGCTGCAGAGACGCGGCTATTCGGCGAAAAATAGTAAAAGTAGGCGGAACGTCGTTTTGACACAATAGAAAGTGTGCGCGAAAACCAAAAAACTTTCCCACCCCAGAATTCCTAAAAATAAAATAGGAAAAAGATCAAGTCCGCAAAGATGGTGGATTTTTTTCCCGGTGCACACGCTTAAGACGCCGCTTGGCCGCCTTAGGTGGGTAGAGCTTTTCAGATTAGCGATCTGTGAGCGAAACTCGGGCTTCCGGAGGGTCGAGAATTGAAGCATGAAAGCAGGACATTCTCACCAAGTTTGGGTTTTCAAGTGGTGGTTTCTGCGGTGTGCTCCAACACGAAGGAAGATTGTGTCAGTTGCAAGTCTTATGTGCGAGTACCTTGTTCTTTCGGGGGGGGGTTAATCTCACTTGTACTTTACAAGTTCTGGACAAGCCGTGGTCGCACGTGTCGTCCCTTTTCCGCTCTATGGTTATCGCCCAGACGGTTCAGCACTCCTGACCGCTCGTCGATTTTCATCAAGTTTTGCCGACTAACCCTCTGAAACAAGAAACGGTCGTGGGCGCACAGAGAGGAGGCAGACCAACAACAACGGGGAAGGATCTTCGACAGAACTGGCATGCACCTGCCTGCCGTCGGCTGTATGTGTGCAATGAACAACATGTCGACACGCTCGACGCATGTTTAAAGTAAACAACATATTGACGAGATATCTCTGAATCGTGAAATACTAGAGTCCACCAGGAGGGGGTCGTGATCTCCAACTAGCAGTTCCGCAACAACAGCTTTCTCGCTAAGTTTCTGTTCGCTGATACTACTGCTGCGGTGTCGGTTGGGGTCGTGATCCCCAACAAACAGTTCCGCAACAGCAGCTTTCAGCGTATGTTCTGTTCGTTGATGCTACGGCTGAGGTGTGGGTTGTGCAATGAAGAGTATGTGAAACACGCACGACGGTCACAAAGTGGTCTTGAAAACGAGGACAGAAGATCTCTGTACCTCACAGATGATCGAAAAAGTCGAGTACAAGCGTCCACCACGGGGTTGTGGTCCCGAATCGGTTGCACAGCAACACAGCGGGGTTTCTTGATATTGCGGCTGCGGCGTGTCGGTTGGGGTCGTGATCCCCAACAAACAGTTCCGCCACAACAGCATTTCTCGCGTATTTTCTGTGTGTTGATGCTGCGGCTGCGGTGTCGGCTGTGCAGTGAAAAACATGTTAAACACGCACGACGATTGCACATGATATATAATGCTGCTGCCATGCGAAACACGCACGACGGTTACAAAAAAAACATACAGACGAAAATCCTGAAGATATCTGTACCACACAGAGGATCGAAAAAACGAAAAATTTAGGTCCCCAACAAGCAGTTCCACCGTGACAGGGCATCTCTGGTCCCCCGTCCCTGTCTGGGACACAGGGTGCTCTTCTTGTTGCTATGACGGCGATTGTGCTGAGACTGACTGAATATCAGACATTGAAGTTTTTTCCCGTCTTGAGGTTCATGTCGAAATTTTCATCAAATTTAGAGACGTCGCCAATGGGTACCCGATCTAAGCGCTCCTTGGAACAGGCCAGGTACGGGCTATACACTGGGCATGCTCGTCTTGTGTCCTCGTATTGGTGAGCCCCTCGGTTCAACAGCAACAAGGAAGATACATTGTCTACGCATGCTGGAGTGCTCTCAGTGCGGAGCAAGCTCTTCTCAACGCAGCCTACTCCTTACGTGCATGCTTATTGTTGTCTACAAGGATATTGGATATACTCATCTCGTGTCCTCGTGGGGTTGAGCCCCTCGGAAACAACAGCTTTAACCTTGTTTGTGCGGGGTGTCCACCGACACACAGCAGAGGTATTTATCCAGTTTCAACAGTTTTTCTCTTGTTCGTAATGCTTTTCTCCAGTCTACTGCTCCTTATGTACGTGGATAACGTGTGGTGTTGGCACAGAAGTATGGTATCCATACTCTTCGTAGTCGAGTGCTCTCTGCGTGGGGGTTGAGTCCCTCGGGGAGTGCTGGTACAGTATGGGTATGGTATGGTACGTGGTACTGTACGGTGTGGCATGGTGTGAGGTGTTGTACGGTATGTGTAATCGTATGTTGGTATGGCATGATGGTATGGCGGATATCGTAAGTGGAAAAATCGCGGTATGTGATATGGTATGTTGGTGGTATGATATGATGGTACGGTGTTGTGGATATATTGTATCGTTAAATATTAAATATTGCCTGGTTGTACGGTATGTTTCAGTATAGAAGGTTTGTAAGAGTCGAATAAGTCGTATGAATATCATCTGTAGCGAACTATTATATCGATCAATGGAGTTCGAAAGTATAAGGGGTGCGGACAGACAGACGGACAGACATATCTTCAATTTCTTAAATAGAGACTCAGTTTTACACACTGAACATAATCAACGTAATCAGGCCAACGGAGGGATAATATCGACGCTGCTAGAACTCAGCGTGAACTTCCGCTATCATAGCTGTGCACGCATCCACTGCAGGGGAAGTGTGGGGTCTCACGTGGCGGGTACGCTTGTTTGCCATGCATGGGGGACTCCCATGTTATCCTTCTTTATGACCGAGGTGGAAAACTGTCACCGCCCCTCGAACGCATACTCTAGTCACCACTCTAACAAGCATGTTGCGACGAGGGTACATGTCGCTATATATGTGTGTATGTATGTATGCTTGGAAGTGGTGCGTGGGCTTGGCCCCGCACGGTTGCCTATAGGACCTGTGTTTTCTTAACCTTTTAAAGACCTACTTATAGTCCCGTTTTTGGAACAAAGTATACTGATAACTTTATGGTTTGTCCCCGAAAAAATGACTGCTGTCCTGTAAAGGTTAACGCGTGAGGCAGGAAAGGGCAAGAGAAGGAGGCCGCGGAGGAAAGAGCATACCAGAGCAGAAGCATGCTGCAGCTGAAGGGGCACTACTACTACAACTGCCGTATAAAGGATTGATTGGTGTCGTACTAAGCCGCGTACTCGAAAAAACTATCGTACAGCGAGTATACAAAAAATTGTAGAAAGATTGTTGAATTAACACACTAAGTATTCAGATATAATATACTTACTGATGCTGTTGCTGCTGCGATCATGTACTGGAAGGCATTTTGATGCTGCGGTAGGGGGGGGCAGGAAGCACTATTCATTCATGTCAGGGCGGTATTATGTCCTGTTGACGGCATTTATTTTGATGCTGCGGTAAGGGGGAGCCGGTAAGCGGGAGCAGGAGGCATGCCGTTGTGAGGTTGACGGCTGCGTCTTGACGAAGGCGCTTCACTGTGTGCGGAGGGGCAGCTGAAAAAAAAACGAAGCCTGGTGCCCCTCCGCAGGACCGAGTGGAGCCCGTGGTACCCCTATATACCCTCACCAAAACAACACAACTCAGCTTTTTTTTGGCGGCCGCATGCTCACCGCCAGCTACTGTATGTATTGTTCAATGGCGAAAAAAGAAATGTAATGCTTGTGATTCCTCATGCCCAAAAATCACCGCTCGTGGCGTGTTATTTTTTTTCTTTTTTTCCTGTTGTTTGGCTCTAACGTAACTCTTGTTGAACTGTACCCAAAGATAATTGTTTGTGATTAATCGTGACCAACAACACCACTCATGGCGTGTTATTTTTTCTTCGTTTTAGTTCATACCATGTACCTGTTTTGGGCTCGAATAGAACAGGGATACCTGTTCTTGGCTTTTGCCCAATCAAATAACATTCCATGAAATGCATTGAATGCCTGCCTGGTGCTGCTGTTATTATGCTGTCTGTATTTTTTTTTTTTTTTTAAATATATATATATTGTACCAGGTAGTCGAACAGCCTCGTGACCAACGCGACAAGAAACCAGGATTGTTAGCAAGCATTATCGTCACATTCATACGGTCGTACCAGGTCGTACTCGCAAAAACATCGTACGAGTATACCCCCAGTAAAGCTGACAGGTACAACTGCTGTAGTAGCAGAAGCCTGTTTTGATAACGTTCCATCCGAAAATGAAAAGGGGTGTTGTATTTTCACTACATATATATCATACGGCAGTCGTATACGTACATGTATCAGGTATTATATATCACACCTGCCCCTGCTTACGCGTTGCATACTCCCTTTTACGTCATCATCGTCGTGGATGTACCTGCCCCTTGCGTCATGCATACTCCCTTATACCTGTACTGGTAATACTGCTGCTGCTGTTGTACCTGTTCGTGTGTTTCGTGGATGCAGGATTGCTAGCATCATCATCGCCATGTAGTTCGTATGGTACTGCCTTGAATGAGGCTGAAAGCCCGGCAATTACCTGGTTTCAAGTAGTGGGGTCGTGTTTGAAGTATTGTTATTGCCCTCGATGAAATGCATTCGAGCGCTGTTCTCAGTTTGCTTGTCTTTCTTTTTGTGAAGTCGCAGTTAGTTGGAGTTGGTGCGAGTGTCTGGTTTGGCTCAGACTGAACGTCTGCTTTTCTTCCTTCGAAAACCAAGAAATAAAGGCTCGCGCTACGCGCTCGCGCGCCTCGTTGTTAAATCCGAACGGTTACTATATTACGGGACAGAGTGACGTGCCAGTACAGCAGTACGATAGCACGGCGGGAGCAGGACGCCCCACCCCCCAACAGCAACCAATAAATAGGTTGCGGCTTGCCTGGTCCATACGGCGGTAGTGTATACCGAAAACAACGTCTGCCGATATCTGTATATCGCAGAATGTCTCCTCTCGCCTCTAAGGAGAGCTCACGGCTCACGGTTCCGCCCCTACGTACGGAAATACACATTCCTTTTACGAAGCATGCTATCATAACGTCATGTATGTGGAGCCAGGCGGTGGTGGATCAGTAGTAGTTCCAACGGCTTGCAAGGAATGATATTTACCAGGTATATATTTTCTGGAATCGGGGAGACGAAATATACGACGGCAATTAAGTGATCGACAGACGACTAGACAGAATATACTAGGCTCACTCTTATCCGTGAGATGTTTTCCAGAATTTCCACAGTTTGGAAAAATCTAGAGATATGTATCAAAATACGGAGGCGTTGAGTCACTATTCGTGAAATTCTCCAAAAGCTAAAAGCTCGTTCTTATCGGAGAGCTTTTTTTTTTCCAGAATTTCCACAGTTTAGAAATAATTGGAGATATGTATCAGAATACGGGGGCGTTTTGTCACTATTCGTGAAATTCTCCAGAAGCAAAAAAATCGGAAAAGTTAAATTTCACACATTTGAAAAAAAAATTGAGAAAATCTGGAAGACTGAAAAATTGCGCGAAAAAATATGGAAATTGCGGAAAAAAAACTCTCCGGTAAGACCTATGCCAATGGTAACGCGCGAAGTTCAAAAGTTTTTTTTTCAAAAATATTGCTTTAAAAAAACAGCCGAAAATATCCTCGTACCGCCGCTGTGGGAAAAAAGGAGAAACATGTTTGATTTTTCCCTTGTTTTTTTTCTAACGGCTGCAAGCGGCGCAATTTGTATTCTCTCGTTGCAAATTGTCAACACGCTGATAAAAATCAGCTCGTGCGACGATAGATGCTTGATCTCGATATAGACTCAGCCCACGGCCAACCCGCTTGGTGTCGGGCAAGGCCAACGAGAGTGAGTATAGATGACGGCATCGAAGATAGAAAGTGGATAAATGCTCTAGGGGGCGAGAGCTTGCCGACGGCGTCCTGCGGTATATCCTGCCAAACTTGGAAAAAAGCCTGTTTTTTGCCATTCGAGGCGGATCGAGAAATTATGTCTTCTGTTTGGTACACACCAGCGGCTAATTGTTTTTTTATCGTACGCCTGGCCAGCGCCCGCCACACGTCACTGGCCATTGTGTGAAGACGGTGACCCAAGGGTGGGTCGGAGCCCCTAGCGAGCGCACTACGTTCAGAATTCATGATGCAATCGTTGGTTTTGTCGATCGATGTCTGTCGAGGACTCGGAGTCTCGCCGCTTCGAACCAAAGATCGGGCTGAGGTTTTCTCAAGCCGATCTTGGCCCAACATCGGCCCCATATTTGCCTTTTTCGGGCTTTTCCAAAACTTGGGAACTTTTTTTTTCTTCTAAACGTGCCCATAGGAAGCGTGTTCTAATTTCTTTTGGCGGGTATCTTTGGAATTCGAACTTTTTATTGATACTTCGCGTTCCCATTGGCATAGGTCTAAGGATGGCTTTCACATGTCTGTACCAAAAGAGAAGATTGAAAAGTAAAAAAAGCGAATTACTTTCCGTCTTGAAGTTGATACTGGGGCTGCGACGTGTTTTACTACTAAGCAAATGACAGATTGACAAGAGATCTCTGTACCGCGAAATATAAGAACACCGAAATATACGACGGTCACAAAGTAATCGACAGAGAAAATAGACGGAGCATGCCTGTACTGCACAGAGGATCGTTAAATGAAAGCGAATTATAATGTTCCAATCAATCAGTTACAAAGTAATCGGCAGACGAACGAACATAGACAGAAGATGTCTGCACCACACAGAGGATCGCAACATGAAAGCGAATTAGACATTTTCGTGCTGTTAGTCGTAGTGATGCACCAGACTCTTTCACACCCTACTATTACTAGAAGAGTGCGAGCGAAAGCGACAGATCTACGGGGGTACAGCAGTGGTCTGCGGCGGGGTTTCTTGACATATAGTGCGCTTGCACGCACGACGGTTACAAAGCAATCGACACTAATCGTCGTCGTGTTATAGTACACCCCGCTCCCCTGTTGCGGCGTTATGGTTTGTAGCAATCGTCCCCTCATCATATCTGACGGGCGTTGTCGCCTGCGTTTCTGATGAGCGCCTCGCCCATTCGTTCAGAAAATATCTGGCGAGGCAAACAGCAACAAATACAAGAGCTTAGAAGATCGTCAAGCACGTCGTCTGAGTGGCCCGAACAGAGCCAAAGGCATCAACCTGCTATAGCAGTAGTCGGTTCCTAGGTCCATACTGCCTTACACTTAACACTGGCGTCGTCGGCAGAACGCTTCAGACACCTGTTCCAGGTCTGTTTTGTTTTGCCTCGCAAGTTAGAGGTGTGGAAGTGGGTTGTGAAGTGCCGCATCTTCGATCCATTCTCTGCATTCTCTGGATTGTTTTTGTTCGTCCCTGAGTTTTCTATGAATCTGATATACGGCCCTTCAGGGTGGGCTAGTGTTATGGTATCCCCTCTCCCCTGTGCGGGTTGTGGTTTGTAGCAATCGTCCCCCCATCATATCTGGCACGCGGTGTCGCCTGCGTTTCTGATGAGCGCCTCGCCCCTTCATTCAAAAGACATCTGGCGAGGCAAACAGCAACTAATACGAGAGCTTAAAACATCGTCAAGCACCTCGTGCGAGTGACCCGAACAGACCCAAAGGGATCAACCTGCTATTAATAGCAGTAGTCGGCACCTAGGTCCATACTGACTTACACTTAACAGTGGTACTACAATAGACACATTTAAGACCACGAATATGTACTCAATTAGGGAAGATTAGAAAAAAGAACACCCACCTATCGAGTCATTTAAACGATACTAAAATATGTAACGACCAGCGTAAAATATGGTTTTCCCGAAATATGTACAAGGGCACTTTTCTGACCAAGTAGATATAATATTATTTGGTAGTAAGCTTTTTCGGGTTTTTTATTTTCAGAGTGTAATACATCGTACAGCACACAGCACAGCTCTGTGTGATAGAGTACCCTGGTTTATAGTATATAGACCAACCAGCAGTAGGGACCGTTATATATTCTTCTAGTAATTGGATCTTATTCCTTTTACCTTCTGGAATAAGATATCTTGTATTTGTAATACCGGTGCGCAGGTTAGTATTCTTCCGTACACGTATCCCTTCTACCGTCTGGAATAAGATATTTCGTAGTTGTAGTATCCGGTACGCAGGCCAGTATTCCTCGTACACGTACGTATCCCGTCTGGATTAAGATATTTGTATTCGCGGACATGATACGCAGACTAGCATCTGAGTAGCCGAGGAGACAGAGATGTACGCACGTGGTATGTTCGTCAGGTTCCACGAGGTGTTGTACTGTTGAAGTCGAGGGTAACGCATGCACCCTTACGGGGTGTTGCACTATTGAAGTTGAGGATATAGCATGCACCCTTGCCAGTAGATTATAGCCGGTTGAAGCCAGATGATACTTCTGGCTTCAAAAAGCATCTGCTTCCCCCCCCCCCCTTCTCCCTCTTCTCACTTGCCCCTTTTGAGCAAGCTTCGCACCAATAAAATAAGAGAACTCCAACAAAAACTAGGTCTGAGTTTGACCAAGCACAGACACCTGTGTCACACCTCTTCTGTGGATCATCTTCCCTTGGAACCCTTACTGCTCCCCCACATCACATCTGCAGCAACAACGCACATAAAGTACCGCCATACGATCTGAACCCTCAACCCAACTACAACCTGCTTCTTGGTGTAGAATGAACTCGCAGGTATGACCCTACAACAGCAGCAATGTCGGCGGCGCGGCACCCCGATCCAGTACGCGTGACTCAACCGATACAGCCTCTCGTAGTAACTGCAAATGATCGACCACAATATTTCCCCGACTGTATCGAGCACACGCAACACAACAAACACCACACACTGCACAGAACAGCCAAGCACACAGGCCATAATTCCAACGCGCGACCCAGCTGAAGATCAACTGGCGGGTAGTAAGCGCTCACACGATGGCGATCTGCCCGGTGAACTCTGCGGCCCAAGACTGCGAAATATAATAGCAGATCCCCAACAAGCGGTCAGAGAGCTGACGACGCCCTGTTGGCCAAGTAAAAACATGCCGGTTGTTTACACAAACGGCAGATTGACATGTGCTTTCAACAGTTATTAGCGAGGGTACTGAAACATACGACGAGGATCGCAAAATGAAGGCGAAGTAAAAAGTAATCGACTGTAGAGTTATTAATTGTTTAGCTCCTCCTGCTCTGTCGCCCTCAAAGAATGCTCTGGTTGTGTACTTGTGGTATTGCTCGTCGCGCGCTCACATGCTCTTGTGTACTTGCCGTGTTGGAACAGCAGTATGGTATCTATACTCGTTCCTGTTCTGTCGCCCTGAAGGCATAATATGCTCTTGTGCACTTGACGCTCTTCCATCGCTGGTTATTGAAAGAGGTCTCCAACAAGCGTTTTGGTACAGCAGTATCTGTCCTCGTTCCTGCTCTGTCGCCCTGAAGGCATATACTCTTTTGCACTTGACGCTCTGACATCGCCCGTCATGTAAGAGATCCTCAACAAGAGTAATGGTACAGCAGTATGATATCTAACAAGCGATGGCACGCTCTTGTGCACTTGTTGCTGCTGTTGTTCGTCGGGGCGATCGTCGCAAGCGCTTAGCGGACCCACTTGGTCCTGCTGCTGCTGTTGCAAACGTGGCTGCTGGGGCTAATTTTATCGTTGCGGCTGTTACTGCTCCCTGGTGTCATCGCTCTCCCTTTGCACTTCACCTCCTCATATATCACCTCATCACCTTGCACCTTCACCTTACTTATCACCTTGCACCTTCACCATATGCTCATGTAGTCCTGCTGCTGCTGCTGTTGCAGACGAGGCTGCCGGGGCTGCTGCTGCCGTTGCGGCTGCTGCTGCTGCTCCCTGTTGCCATCACTCTCCCTTTGTATATTTACCTCCTCGTATGTCACCTCACCTTGCACCTTTACCTCACTTATCACCTCATCACCTTGCACCTTCAACGTATGCTCTTCTTGTGTACTTGATGTGATATCGTACGTTGGTATACGGTATGATGGTACTACGGTTTGATATACCATGTGGGAAAAACCCGGTTTGTGATATGGTATGATGGTACGACTATATGGACAAAACACGGTATGTGATATGATATGCTGGTAATGTGGTATATGGGAAAAAAACAGTACCGGTATGTGGTATGGCATGTTGGTGGTATGGTATGATGGTGCGGGGTCGTGGATGTATTATATGGCCAAATTTTCCTGATGCTAGGGTACGTTTCAGTATATAAGGTCCGTAAGGGTCGAATACGTCGTACGAATATCTTCTGTTACGATCTTATATATCGATCATTGGAACGTGTTCGAAACTATAAGCCATGCGGACAGACAGACAGAAGACAATTACCACAGCTGGAGACTCAGTTTGATCAGTTTTACAAACTGATAATACTTAGGCGGCGTATCTTAGATTGAAAACCAGGGGTTTCCCAGCTAGGCATGAGCTTGGCTCCCTGTCTCCGCGTGCACGAAAGGAAACAATATACTCTTCTTCTATCTCTAAGCGAACAACACACGTGAGTACCAACGAGTACCGACTTAATAGGCAAACCTGCGAGGTTTACAAAGTATCCCGTCCTGATCTTAACAAGTGGCGTCTTCGGCTTAGGATGTTTTACCTTTTCGTCGGCACGCGTTTTGGGTTATTTTTTTTTTTTCACTTCTCTTTCCTAATGAAAGTTTGCTCCGCACACTGCGATGGAGACTCATGAGGTGGGAGGGTCTGCTTCCCCTCACAGTGGCCGAGCCACTGCGGCCCAAAGCCCCTCAGTGCCCCACCGCCCAAGGCTTGTCGATGGGGATCGAGCGCCTTGTACACCAGAAGAACAAGAGCAGCAAGAGTTTAGGCAGGAGCCTCATGACGACGACGTGGATCGAGGGCCTTGTACAACAGACCAACAAGAGGGAAAAGGGTCTCCGCCGGATCCCCAAGACGAAGACCGAGCAGCCTCCAGCTAGCCAACCTCGTTCAAGACCCCTTTCGTGCCTTCTCGCTTGGCTGAGCGAGTGCTGCCGTCCAAGCCAGCTGGACGCCCCCGCTCCATGGAGCGCGTGACGCGCGTGACCAGTCAGGCCTTGGGTCTTGCAGCTTTGACTCCCCACTCGTGCCCTCTGCCGTCCAAGCCACCAGGAAACCCCCGCTCCGCTGAGCGCATACCCAGCCAGCCCGTGTATCCAGTTGCTTCTGCGATGGATCAGAGTACGTCGGACAAACCTCGACGCAGCGCTGTCCACGGCACCCAGCTGCGCTTTTCGCCATCGGGTCTACCTGCTTCTGGACCAGATGAGGGATTGCTTCATAATGATGTTCTGTCTTGTATTCCACTGCTGTCCGACCCTGCTCGTACTCGATTGATAGCCACAAACGAACCTGCCGCTCGTGAAATTTTCCCCTCGCCCCGTCCGCAAGATGGCACACTGAATTTCAGTATTGCGCCTGCTTTCCTCGCTGCTGCAGCTACGAACGAAGATTTTGCCTGGAATTTGAGTACTGCTGCGAGTTTTAATACTGCCGTTAAAGGCAGAAATACTGCCACTCGTGAAATTTTTCCCGCGCCTCGCCCACAAGACAGCACACTGGCTTTCAGCAATGCGCCTGCTTTCCTCGCTGCTGTAGTCACCCACGACGATAAGGAAAGAAATATAAAGTGACTCTCAAGCTGAGAGGTGTCTCACATAAATAGGCGAGGTAGGGGTCGATTCGGTCGATCGACCCAGAGCGACCCTGACACTTAGTTAAGCTTTTCTTGGTGCCTGTTCTACGCTAGCTTTCCGTGGTCCCCCAGTCAATTGGCTGCTGGTGGTCTCGCCAGCACCTTTTGGAGGCAGCACAGGCAGTGCAAGCGGTTGATGAAGGCGCGGTCCGGGGCGATGCTCGATGGTATGAACGCAGCGGAGCTCAGGTTGTGGCGAAGGTCAATGGATGATACCGGAATCATCCGACTCCTGGCCCCAAAACCAATTACATCACTTTGCCTTTATGCTTACCACGTACCAGTTATGTTGCCCTTCGTAGTGGAATAAGCTTCCCGGAATAAGCTTCCCGGTCACCGATACGCATCATTTCTTCTTATATCATTTAGTACAAGTACGTATAGTGCTGGTTGTATCTCATATCTACCAGGTACAAGACCGGTCGGATGTTTTTTTTCCCTTAAATTCGCCAATTCCATACCTGTAAAGATACGAAGAATATGTTTTTATCGCTGCGCCACCAACCATCCTACATCATGTTTTACACAGGTATAGACCAGGCATTAGATTTTTCATACTACTTACAGCAGTAGTATACAACGATTGATGGGTCGGCTCTGCCGACCACACCCCCCGCGCACGCGAAGAGTACAGTCACGCCGTCCGTTCGGATCTGCCTCCATCCCCACCGACGCCACATGGCGACAGCCCCCCCCGGAAACGCGTCTATGCTGACCTTTTCCCCAGCGACACTGGGAGCACGGCCGGGCAAATTGACCCACTACCCTCCCGTGGACCCCACGCGACAGTCGAAGTGACGGACGCCTCATATCACTGCCTGGCAGCATACAACAGCCAGGCTACGTTCGGAACTATACTTCGGACGATTTTCCCGCGGTCGTACGCCCAACTTTGTACGGGAGCACTTTTTCTGCTGAGAATTCCCGTCTTGATGCGAGTTTTAGTTCTACTGTTACAGAGCGCGATGTTTCTAATAGGCCTTTCAGTACCGGCGACGTGTAAAAACCACCCACACTTCCTTTTAGTACACGTATGGATAGTGGAGACTGGCCCGACGGCCGCCCTTCTATCGCGACACCTTCTGTCGTCGATTCTCGCTCTCCCAGCGCTCGTAGCGCTCGCCGCATGGCGCGTCACACCTTGACTACTGCTGTACAAGTTGCTGAAGCGCAAGCCGCGGCTGTTGCTACCGCTGCTCCTGCGCGCTACGACCCTGAGACCCGCCGCATCCCCCCCGACCCCACCCCGGCGTCTTCCCCTGCCCCGACATATTTCGCTCGCCCTCGCCTCAGCATGCCACGGACGGCAAAATACACGGGAGCAGGTATCCAGCCACGCCAGGTCCACCAGCGAGCTGAGGACGTACGGCTCCTCTCCCTCGTCGGGAGAGAGAGGACACTCGAGCTCCCGGGCCCACGACTCTCGAGGACGCCGTGGACTTCGAGCACCCCGACTCGGACGACGAGCGGCTGGCGGCCGCGGAGACTGACAGTGCCCAAGCCTCGCCTCCCGGCTGCCTGGAGCGTGGGCCTCCCTCCCTGCGCCGGACAAGGCAGCCATTCGCCAGCACTGGCCCGCCATTTCGGGGCTCGCCGCGGGGATCGCAGCGGAATGCCCGGCGCCCGACCAGGGCGACGTCGTCGGGGCCAAGCGGACTCCTGCTGCCGCCGACGATAAAACCGACGTCGTCGCGGCTGAGCCGGCCTTGATCGCCGCCGAAGCCCTCGGGACCGCCTCGGACAAAACCGCAAGACTCTGGGCGCACGCGCGCACGGCAGTCGAACAAGAATTCTCGGCTACCGCTCGCGCCGCCACCGCCGTCGCCACCAGTGCCTCGGAGACCGCCGTCCGGGCTTAGGAGACGACCACCATCGTCTCCAAGGCATTCGCCCGTGCCTCCGCGGACGCAGCGCGTACCGCCTCTCGCGCCCGGGAATCCACCTCCCGCGCCAGGGAAGCTCTGCGGGCTGCCCGGGTGAACAGCACCACGATGACCGGTCGTGTTGCCGAGGCAGGAGTCTCAGCTTTGTGCCTTGCCCTCGCCGCGACCGCGCCGTCGACCGTTCCAATCCCCACTCCAGCCCCCGAACTTGGTACCTCAGACCAGCACCTCTCCAGTGCGATTGCGTTCGACGCCCGGACCGGAAGGCCCGGCGACATGGACTTCCTGCAGGGAAGTGTCACCTGCATGGCGGCCGGACCTAACACGTTCCTCCCTTTTGCGGCGGCGTCGGCGGTGGTCTCCTGTCCCCGCGGCCTCCGAGGAGTGCTGCCGGAGGACGATCTCTCCGTCAAATAGGTATGGAACCAGATGTCCACGGCCACCTCGCAGCAACAGCAGCGCCTGGAGCTCACCATGGACCTCGTGGTGAGTCTACGGAAGGCGATGCTTCATCGACCCCCATCTGCTGGCCCGATCCCCACGCCTACCTCGCCTACCTCAGGAGCCAGCAGCACTCCAGCCTCCCGGACGTGGGACAGGGCTCTGGCCTGGCTCACGCCCCCTTCAACCGCCCCTCCGGCAACCGGGTCCACCGGCACCCGGGAGTCGGCGATAGCTCTGTGGCCCGCGCCAGCTCCCACCGCCACGCTGACGACCGGCACCGCCGGCACCCGAGTGGGGGAGGGGACTCGGTCGGCCATGACGGCAGGTCTCGCCGTGGGCAGGGTACAGATCACGGCAGGGCCACATCTCGGCGAAACGGGGCTGGGCGTCGGACAATCGAGGCCAGGGGAAGAGAGCTGGAGCGACGGGTGCTCCAGGAGATACCGCCCACGGGAGGACGCTTCTCATGCCTGTTCGTCCTGCTCCTTCACGGACGGCAGCTGCAAAAGCCCCGTCCCCAAGGTCACGACCAGCTCTAAGAGGCAAGTGGTTCCCTCGCTGACCGACGTTGCCTTCTTCCGCCGCGCTTCTTGGTCGCTTGATCATGTCCCATCACCGAGCCATGCCCGTGTCGTCTAACCTTGCTCACGCCCGAACATCGACGATCGACTCCGCCGCCGCAGCCGCCGCGAAAAAGTACACCGCCGACGTTCAACCGGCGTACAAACACCTGGTTCTCAAAGACATCTCTCGCATATCTGTCCTATATTTTCCCTCTTCGAGCAGCCCTTCCGATGCCGCGCAACAAGTCAATCGTTCGGGCAAGGCCCCCACATCTGATATTTTCACGACGTGCAAAGATGACAGCCATTAAGGCTTTAGTTCTACCGATTGGACCCCCGTTGGGAGTACCGCCTCCAGAAATCCTTCGCGCGTGCCATCACGCCTGACAAGGCCACGACCGCCCCCCCCCCCTCACTACCTTGATGGATGATGCTTTGGACTGGTGTCGCGCGCCCTCGCAGCCGGAGCCACGGGACCGGAGACGTTCACCCTCCTCCTGACGATACTGAGCAACCACCTCGACGTCACCGACACGGAAGCCAGCTACACCAAGTTGCATAATTTTGGCGTGCCTAGCGGGACCCCCTTTTGCGATTTTAGCCGTGCATTTCGAGGGGTGGTGTCGGCAGCGACGGGGACTGAGCGTTTTTAGGCACCGAGAGTGGAGGTTGTATTGGAGGTGGTTCGGATCGCAGATAACGAGCAGTACCCCAGCTTGATGTCCATGCTGTACCCGGGAATTTTGACCACGGTATCGAGGCCGTTCGGCATTTTGGACGCCAAGTGGTTGGCTTTTGAGACCCTCGCGAATCTTAAGACAGCTGCCATCAACGGCGAAAAGCATTTTTCTTTGCCTGCTTCTTCAAAATAATACATTAAACAGGTGTCAGGGCGGTGTTATGTCCTGCTAACGGCATTTGACGCTGAAATAAAGGGGGGCAAGAGACTGCCGTCGTGGTACGCATGGTGACTTGATGGGTGTGATGACTTCGTGAGCACAATACGTCTATCTGTTGTATGACAACCATGTGCTTAATTTTCCCTCCGATGGTCCTTGGTATAGCACGGTACACAAGCCGTACTCTCTCTCTCGTAGCAGCAGCAGCAGCAGCAATAGAAGTAGCCGATTCCAAAGCAGACGTGCACCACAGCAGTGGCTGATCATGGTTATGATAGCTACTTGTAGCAACGGGTAAGACAAATGCCAGGATGTTCTTACACTGCAGGTGGATAGATGCACTCTTCAAAGACTGAAACGGCTCACTTATTACAGCCAATGTCCTCTCCACCTCAAGCACAGCGCAGGTAGGTTAGTCCAGGAATAAAGGCCTGATAAAAGCCTGGCATTCGCAAACTAAAAGGACGGTGGGCAGAGCTCGCCAAATACTAGTCGTGAGCTACCCATCTCTTTTCGCTTGCAGTATCACGCGGCGAGATACCGAATGATGGTATGCTACGAGGCACGGAGTCTAAACTCTGAGCATTTTCAACCAAGTCCTGTTTTTTACCCCACATCAAAATTCGAGGTGAGGCTCGTGCCCCGCCGATTAAAATCAAAATGTCAACGTGTGCTGTAAAAAAGTCTCAGTTTTTTCCGGCCGGGGCGCGTTAAAAGTGTAGGCAGCGGCTCATCATAAAAATCGGCGGCTCACTAAAAATAGGCTCAGCGACTCATTGAAAAAAATCTCGGCGGTGCGCTTCAATTTTTCCAGAGGTGTTTCGGTAATAACCGCGGTAGTTTTTTTCAACCTTTTCATTCATATTTTGCGCATCGTTAAGTCTATAAAAATCACACATGGAAACAAAGGAAAGGTGGGCTCGGCGGGCTTCGAGTGCATTGCTTACGTCCCGTCGGAACCATAAACTATTTGAGCATGAGTAGATTTAATAATTGTCTACGAGTATACCGCGGTTGATTTTCGAGTTAACTCCATCACGGTAATCAGCCATTTAGTAATTAGTACTCGCCGAGTCTTAACCTCGATACATATAAAAGTAAAGAATGCGTTCGGAACCTCAACGTGCCCATCTTCATTTTTCTATATGCCCTTTTTTTGTAAAGCTTCATGATACGTAACGTATCGTAAGTTTGGCGTTGCAAGCTCAAAAAATGAAAAAAAAAAAAAACAAAAAAAAGTGCCGAAGAAGACACCCCTGAATGTTTCCCTAGTCCTTTTTTCCTACCTCAAAAGGTCGAGAACCTATTCGTTCACACTCTTAGGAACTGCACCAGGGTAAAACATAACAACAGGTGTTTCCGAGTCCCCTCACTTCATGGGCTCCAGACCAAAAATTAACCGAAATTGACCAAAACCGACGCTGAGAACACATACATGTATCTAGGCTTATTTAACCCGCGACGAACATTCCCATGGCGTACTGGAAGGTGCTACAGTACAGCAACGATAACTGTTATTCGGCAAATTACTTTGGGCATCAACAGAAACTTGAATGAAATAAAACCGGGTCAGTCAGAAACATTTTCGCCCATAAAGCGCTACCATTCCTCCTGCCGTTGCACCCGTCCCAAGGCGATTGCCCAAGCCAAACTCGGTGCAGGTACGAGTAGGGTGGCGCCAATTCACAGTCCCGAAAACACGGCCCTCCGCCAGATTCCATGGCAACCGCCCGCGCACCACCCCATCGGAGCAAAAAAAAAAAACGAAAAGCGCCCTTAATCCCGACAGCATTGCACTGCATGTAACTATTAATAAAATAGCTCAGTCTAGTTCAAAAACGGCAGGGCTTTCCTACAGGGGCTTTGTGAGGGTGTTACCTACTGAGTTATAGGGGTAGGAGATTGATCAATTACCTAGCCCAGGATAGTCCTTGTAACACACTCCCCCCCCCCCCCTGTGAACGGCGGGATCTTTGGGGCGTCGGAACCGTATACCTGGTAAGGCTGATCGCTGACCTACCCGCTTCGTTTCATTGCCTGGGGAACCAGGGAGAGATGTGTTTTTAGGGACGCACGCGCAAACGTTTCTGTAAAAGAAAACGTTCGAAGTGAGGTTCGAACCCGTGACCTGGACGACGTCAAATGTGATGGTATTGCCTACTGAGCTATAGGGGTAAAAGATCGATCAATTACCCAGCGCAGGGTGATCCTTAAAACAGTTTACACAAAAAAAAAACCGGCAGAAAGTTCGACGGAGGGTGTTGGTTCACTGAAAACAACGCTCGACAAGTTGAACGAAGCACGCACAGCCCCCGTCCCCTTGCCTCGGTGGTGTCGGAGCGGCTGTACAAAAAACGAGACAGCAGTCGCATCGACCGCTGCCTTTTTTTTGAGCGCAACGCTAGCCGCGAAGAAGCACCCAAGACATGCGGTACACACGAAAGATGAAACACCCGCAGGAACGAATTCCGAGCGGAGTTCTTTTCAAAGCAAGGGCGGGGGGGGTCTCCTCTAAAGTCATGCATGGTCCTAGTAGTATGACCATGAAAGAAAGGGTGGGGGGGCACACAACAAAACTTGTGGCTTGGGGGTAGACGTGGTCGAAATATTTGCGTAGACCCACCACTCGGCGTTTGAAGGATCTCCGTTATCAACCCACCCAAATTCGAAAGTCATCAAACGAGGTGTATACATGCCACCGCGGGTGTTCCACGATGAACAATGGAGCGTTCGTTCAGCCTGCGCGTGCGTAGTGAAACGCGACAAGCTCGTCTACGACCTGGTATCGATTGCACACGTCCGACGTTTAGAACGGGAGCGGTGGCGCACAGACTCGAAAACAGCAAGCAACGCGCGCCGCGGTTGGGCTGCACCTCGAAAATAATAGGGTGCCGCCTGGGTCAACATGCCCAAGCGCCAGCGGTGACAGCCAGCAGCCTGCTCTGCAGTCGCAACGGGAGCCGCGGGTTAAACTGACACACGGCACGTTTTCTAAAAGTGCAAGTGTGGTGAGCTTGAGCTACGTTTGTACCAATCGGCCGGAGGACAAAAATGAAGAGAAACAATAAGCAAAAAGTGTGCACTCATGTTGATGCCGAAACGGTCCTTCTATTTCCGCCCAGAGCGGTGCTGTATTGTCGCGGTGGCCCTTAATATATGGACGCAAAATGGGGGGGGGGGAAGGCTTCCCGAAGTATTTATGAAGAATGCGAACGTAGCATCGATGGAGAGCCTATCGTCAACCGTGTATTCGAAGCGGACAACATTTTCGATTCACGCCGTGGTTCCTGAGGCACAAGCGCACCAAAGGTGGGTGACCTGGGGCATATTTTGGGCCTCTATATGCAAGGCGCCTCTGTGAATGATAGTTCATGAGGCTCCCTCACTCGAAAAGCTCCACACCTCTTGCTTATATACATCATTTTTCGGAGACACAAAAAAAAAAAACAACGATTAACCCAACGACGAGGGAGAGAGGCATTATTGTGAAAAAACTCTGCCTGTATTCCCAGCGGCATTCGGGAGACCCCCAGTCGAGGAGCCCCCATCAGTCGGTCAGACAATACTTTCGCAGAAACGGGCACCCATCGTACAACGCCTCAAAACCCTTCACATCACAAGCTCTTCGTCACCAATCGGAGAGAAAAACGCCTCCACTGCCGACTCAGGAACGCCTTCCAGCGTGGCCGGAACCCACACCGGTCGGTTGTCTTTGTCGACCAGCAAAGCGCGGACACCTTCGCCGAAATCCTGGTGCCTCATTATATGCTGCGCGCGCCGTGTGATACCGTCGACCAGACACCAGAACAACCGAGGGAAACATGCAGGGGGGGGGGGGGGGGGGGGGGGGGGGGTCACGATATCGTAAAGTGCCTCGTTGGGCCCACCAGAGGTAATGCACCAGGTGGGCTCCTGGAGCTGGGTGCTACGGCTACACAACACCAGCGACATGATATTTGTACGTAGCAGCATTCGGGGGGGGGAGGGGGAGTACTCATTGTCATGCATGCCCGTAGTCGTATGACTATAGAGCGGGGGGGGGGGGGGGGGGGGGGGGGGGGGGGGGGTAGGGGGGTAGGGGTTGTACTCATTACCATGCATGGCCGTAGTCGTATGACCGTAGACCCTCGCATCCCTACAACGCCGGGACGGAGCGCGTCGGGTTTTCACCGACCAGGGCGGGGGGGGGGGGGGGGGGGGTTATTGATGTCATTAATGGTTGAACCTGTTTGACCGTAGATCCTCGCATCCCTGCCACGCCAGAATGGGGCAGGTCGGCTGCTCACCGACCAGGCAGTAGGGGCGGGGGGGGGGGGGGTATTCATTATCATGCACGGCCTTAGTCATACGACCATAGACCCTCGCACCCCTACAATGCCGGGACGGAGCACGTCGGGTTTTCACCGACCAGGCAGAAATTGCTCGCACCAAGCGCGAAGCGCCCGTGAGTTGTTGGGCGAGTCGCATGAAGGATGCGCTACATCCTACTAAGAACCGCTTTAGAGGCGGATTTTCTTGCATACATGGATGACAGCATCAATTAATTGATTTAATTTCTGGTGTGTCCACTTCCAGAGACAGCAATGGGTTAACTAAGTAACTGCCTCGCGGGATACTCACCATATACACACTACGTGATACGATCATCCCCCTTGTGCGGAGCAAAGGTTCTCCGCGCACAAAAATGATCAAACTCGACCGCCAGCCGTGGTAACCGACAAAACAAAAAAAAAAAAAAAACGGTACCCTGGCTTTCTAGCTCACGCAGTGAGAGGCGTGCTTTACAGCGTTATTGCCAATAGACGCCAACCCAACGTAGATATATATATATACACCAGACAATATAGGGAGGGGGGGGGGGACCCATATCATGCATGGCCGTAGTCGTATGGCCATAGACTCTCGCATCGCGACAATGCCGGGACGGAGAACGTCGAGTGTTCATCGACAAGGCGGACACTGCTCGCACCAAGCGCGGAGCGAAACGTCAGGATGGGGGGGGCTACGACATAATTCGGTCCCTCGTTAGGCCAACCAAGACAACATACGAAGATGGGGTCTGAAAAAAGTGATGGTAAAGGTGTATGCACCGCGCGAGCGACATCGTGTGTGGACGTGGGCATTGGATCGTTACGCTGCTGCGTTCGGCCGCGTGCTCACGTATGCACGAATTTTATCGGCGCGAGCGTGCGCGGCGCAAAAATCCCAGCAAATGGATGTCGTACCGGAGCGGAAATCCCAGCAAATGGATGTCGTACCGGAGCGGAAATGGTCAGCAATGGATCACCTGCACCACGCGGAAGTCTCGTTGGAAGCAGTCCTTGAGACTTGTCGTCGAAGCCCACGCGATGTGCCGGTGAGTCACCTGCGGGAAACCGCGCTTGGCGCCGTTAATCTTCCAAGAACGAAAAAAAAACACTTCGAAATGCGGGTGGATGTGCGTGCGTGCGGCAATCGGGCGCGACTGTTTCATCAACCCCTCAAAAGTTTTCTTGGTGCCAACTAATAGCGAGTGCTCGAACACGCCTCGTCTCTCCTTCTGCTGACAGGAAGTCAAGTCATTCCCACCCTCAACCAACCAATACCTGGTGAGCCTTGGTGGGGGGGAACGAAGCACAGCAGCCCCCCCCCCCCCCCCCCCCCCCCCCCCCCGCCCCCCTGGCAAAACGAAAACAACTATTTTTTTACATTGGCTGCGAAGCGGTGCGTTTACAGAAAAAATGACAAAGAGCTTCCTTCGCTAACCTGCGTGCCCACCCTATTACGCTCGCGGGCAAAAGACGCGACCAATAACGTATTGTTGTGTCCCGTGCCATCATTCATCCAAGGGCTCTTCCCGGGTCCTGAACCGACCCGCGGGTCAGGTCCGGAGTTTTTCGAAAAGTCACGGGTCGGGTCGGATCGGGTCGGGTCGGGTCGGGTCGGGTCGGGAGGCGTTCAAACTATCACGGGTCGGGGTCGGGTCGGGTCGGGTCGGGAGGCGTTCAAGCTATCACGGGTCGGGGTCGGGTCGGGTCGGGTCGGGTCGGGTTGGCTCACCCTTATCCGAGACCCCGCCCCGACCTTGCCCGACTCGACCCGCGAGGTTTGGTTCGATCGACGAACAGACCCCACTAATTTCAAGCAGTCTGTCGCTAAAAAAACGTGGGGAAAGTTAGAACAGGGGTTCTACGGCAGAAAAAAAACACAAGGGTCACCAAAATTACCGTTACCCGTCCCGACCCGAACCGACCCGACCCGCGAAGCTTGCCCTGACCCACGAACAGACCGCATTAATTCCAAGCAATCTGTCGCTAAAAACGTGGGTACGGTTAGAACGGGTTTTTTAAGGCAGAAACAATACAGGGTCACCAAAATCGCAGGTGTATAGGTAGCCTGGGGTAGCTGAAGGAGTTGTCGGGGTAAGCGCGCTGGAGGCGCGGGAAGCGGAGCTGAGGAGACATGCGGACATACATCAATCGAAGCGCACCTGCGGCAGGAATGCGAGAGGCGCAATCAAGCCGGTGCTGCTCGAGCGATTCGGGCTTGACCGTAGTAAACGAACGCGGCAAACACTCCCTAAAACTCATTGCCGTCAGACCTGCTGCTGTATCTAGGCACCCCAACCTTAACCGTACTCCAAATTAGCATGCTCATGCTTGAAATATGCTTCTGCCCACTGTCGCGCTCGCGGGGAGAGAGTCGGGGGATCTCGCCGCAACTTCGTCCGGCAACTATCGTAAAATAAAAACTTCTTGTCCACAGCCGTAGAGCAAATTTGCATGATTGAGACCAAAATATCCTTCAAACTAAAACCGCGGGGGGGGGGGGGGGGGGGGGGGGGGGGGGGGGGGGGGGGGGGGGGGGGGGGGGGGGGGGGGGGGGGGGGGGGGGGGGGGGGGGGGGGGGGGGGGGGGGGGGGGGGGGGGGGGGGGGGGGGGGGGGGGGGGGGGGGGGGGGGGGGGGGGGGGGGCACTCATGTCATACATGGCCGTGGCCCCGGTAGAGGGGGGGAGAAGGGGCCCTCGAAAACACTGTCCGAATCAAACACCTTCAGAGCTGTCGGGGAAGCTTTCGCCAGACTAGACAGCGTCTCCTGCGCCCACTCGCGCCCGGAACATTCCTTGTCGTCGTCGTGCGCGGAACCTTCCGAGGAACGGTTCCTGGATTGTTCTTCAAAAGCGCCGCTTGCCCTCGCTTCCAACTTTCGTACGATGGCCTCCACGGAGCCGGATCCAGCGAAGGCTTCGTCTATCCAACGTTTATTCTGCGCGGGGTTATGCCATCAGAGCGGGGGTCGGAGTGGAACACGTGAAGAGGTTACCTACACAGCAGTGCTCAAACTTTGACGAGAAAAAATAAATCAACGAGTGAGCGCTCGACTCGTTGAAAGAGGACCAGCGTGGAGGGAGTTCCAAAACGCTCGAATGGGCGGAAAAGGGCAGGGGAGGGGGGTGTACTCATGTCATGCACGGTATTAGTAGCCGTATGACCATAGACCCTCGCATCCCTACGTACAACACCGAATCGGAGCACGTCGGGTTCCACCGACCAGGCACACATTGGATGGGGGGGGGGGGGGGGGGGGAAGCGTACTCATCTGTTGTTTGCCTTAATCATTGGACCATACGGGGGGGGGGGTTGTTTCGCGAGAGCCTGAGCTGATCATGCTTCATCGTACACGAAGAGCAAGTGCTATCGATGCAAAGTTTTTTTTACAGGTTTCCACCGTCCCATGCTGCCGCTAGGACAGGACAACGTTCAGTTGACCGATCGGCCTCCGACCAGAGCGGCACGCTCTTACCACCCACCCACAACGAAGCCCCTAAACGTGCGGCGCAATAACTCCCCAAAACCGCGGCGCAATAACCCCCCGAAACTGCGGCGAAATAAACCCCCAAACAATGCGGCGCAATAAACCCCAAACAATGCGGCGCGATAAACCCACAAAAGTGCCGCGCAATAAACCTACAAGCGTGCGGCGTAATGAACCCCCAAACGCGAGACGCAAAAACAGGCAGCAATTCGGCGCAGCATGGTCTTCTTATAGTTCTCCGCCCCCAACCAAACGCCCCCTGCCAGTTTCGACGGGTCCAGGCTACACGATCACCGACACCGTTCACGCCGCGCAAGGGGGCCGCACCTGGCGCCGCACAGTCCAAAAACAAAAAAACACCCTCTCCCATCTACGTGCCTGGTCGGTGAAAGCCCGACGTGCTCCGTCCCGGCATGGTAGGGATGCGAGGGTCTATGGTCATACGACAACGGCCATGCATGATAATGAGCACACACACCCCCACCCCCCCCCCCCATCTACGTGCCGGAAATGCACACACACGCGCGCACCCGCACTCAGCCCGTCGTTCCATTCTTTGAGCGTTCGCAGGAACAAAATCCGGAGGGGGGGATAGTGTTGGGACCATTCGTTTCCTTGGAAACCCGGGAAAGGCTTTACTGTACGCATATAGAGCCCCGCAGAATGGAGCGAACGAGGTTCGTTATATGCCCGAACGAGACATGTGCGCACGCCACAGCGAATTTTGCAGGTGGACAACGCTGTGGAATATAGACACGTCGGCCAGAAGCACCCCCCTCCCTGAGTCCGCCTCATAAGCGGTTCTCAGTAGGATGCAGCTCGCTCTCCATGCGACTCGCCAAACACCTCACGGGGCTTCGCGCTTGGTGCAAGCAATGTCTGCCTACTCGATGAAAACCCGACGCGCTCCGTCCCGGCATTGTAGGGATGCGAGGGTCTAAGGTCCTACGACTACGGCCATGCATGATATCGAGTACACCCCCCCCCCCCCCCCCCCATATATTATATATGGGTTGGGTTGGCGTCGGTAGGCAACGACACTGTAAAACATGCCGCTCACTACGTGAGCTAGACATCCAGGGTACCGTTTTTTTTTGTTTTTTGTTTATGTTGGCGGTCGCCCACAACTGGTCGTCGAGTTAGACCATTTGTGCGTAGTAAATAACCTTTACTCTGCACAAGGGAATTGATCGTATCACGTAGTGTTCAAGGTACGGCACCCAAGAGGCAGTTACATAGTACTCCCATTGCTGTCTCCGGAAGTGGCTACACCCGAAATTAAACTAACTCATTGAAGTTGTCGTCCATATGCAAGTCCGCCTCACAGGCGGTTCTTAGTAGGATGCAGCTCACCCTTCATGCGACTCGCCGGACACCTCACGGCGCTTCGGGCTTGGTGCAAGCAATGTCTGCCTGGTCGGTGAAAACCCGACATGCTCCGTCCCGGCATTGTAGGAATGCGAGGGTCTACGGTCATACGACTACGGCCATGCATGAGATCGAGTACATCTCTCCATCGAGTACCCCCCCACCCTCCCAGGCCGCAAAAAGTGATGAAAAAAGACGTCTCTCACGGCTGGTATTGCGTTTTTTTTTTGCTCGATATATTGTGGCCGGTTGATCTCCTCCAAGCGACAAGCTCCCGGTTGGTACGACAATTGTATCAATACCAGTGTGTTTTGTTCTATTACGGGGGTCTATAGTAAACAGGACCTATGGCATACATAAAAACCTATATATTTAGGTATTTTTACTAACAATATTTGGTCCTGTTAACTATGGACCCCCGTAATAGGATCAACCATACAAGTCAGAACTGTTGAACTGGCTGCGTGAAAAAAACTTATCATAAGTTCATGTTTCTTTGTGCGATATACAAAAAGGGACCACCCCTCAAGAGGCATGGCTCGAAGCGGAAAATCTGGTACAGAGAGGCACGTGGATACTGCTGTGATGGACAGGTCGGCCAGCAGCTCTTCTCCCGCCCAAAAACCAACGAAAAATAGTGATAAAAAACGGAGAATCGGGCAAGGCAAGCTGACCTTTGCCAGCATGGACGCTCCCGGCTGGGTCGAGCTCGAAACGAAGCGACCGATTACAGAGGCGGGGTCGCGGCCATCGTCTTCCAGCAACGCTTCCTCTAGGTCCGGTAGCCTTGGGGGTGGGGCGAGAGCAGAACAAAAGAGGGGGGTGACGGGTGAGAGAGCAGCAGAAGAGCGGGAATGAAGCGCGCGAAGAAACGGGGGGATGGCGTGTGTGAGAGCGGAAGAAAAGAGGGCAGCAAACGCGTCAGCGCATCAGGAAGACGGGGGGGGGTGAGGGGCGTGGGAGCAGAATAAAATGGGCGGTGACGTGTGGGGGGGCGGAAGAAAGAGGGCATGCAGCACGTCAGCATGTAAGAAAGAGGGGACGGGAGGGGGTTAGGACCAAATATTCTCGGTAAAAGTAGTGAAATGTATAGGGTTTAGTGTGTGCCGTAGGTCCTATTTGATATGGTCCCCCACAGCGAAAGGGGCTGCACATACTCCGCATGCCTGCCGCGCGCGTAAGCAAGTCTAAGTGGTGGCGAAAGCCGCACATCTCGATAACTTCGGTCGCGCTTTCCGCGTCCCAAGAGTCTCAACACAAAAATACGCATGCCGCGTAGATACGTTTCGAACCGCGACACAAAAGAGTTGCACGACACGCGCACCCTCGGCAAACACACTCCATCGCTCTGATCACGATCTCTGCGTCCCAAAACATGTCACCCCTCTCCAGACGCAGGCAAAGCGGTAAAAACAATGGCGAGTAGTCGTGGTCTTCTCGGGCACCGTACAAGCCTGTAGTGTCTGGAAGCACGCGTGCCGAGCCGCTCATCGACCTGTAGTTCGGATAACCGCCTCTAGTAAACGACGGCTCCGCCCCAGCAGCAGCTCGGACCAGGATAGCCCGCTGCATCGTACGGCGGACGCCGCAATCGTCCCCTCTGTCTCGACAACTTTTCCCTAGTCAAAGCCCTTCGAGGGCACGGTGTTTTTTTTGTTTTCTTCCTTACAGAGGCAGCACCAACTTTCGCCTTGTAAGGCTGCTCACTTGAGGAGCTCTACACCAACCCTGAGTCACTATCAAACCGCCCGACAACTTTTTCAGAAAAAAAAGCTAAACGCGCGGCCGGACGAACAATCCCAAAGCCTGCTTGAAGAGCACATCACGAAACAAAAGTGATTTGAAAAAAAAAAAAAAAAAAAAACGACAGTTCTCCAGCGAAATTGGGTTTTATTATAACGAGGCCGGTCAAGTCAGAAATATTTTCGCCAAAACAAGCGCTCTCTGTACCGTAGCATGCCTCAATGTCAACACCTGTCCCTGGGCACGAGGTGCGTTGCCAGGCCACAGTAGAGGAGGTCGTCCCCCCTAAGCCTCGCGCCCGTCAGTCCCAGGTACTGTCCCAGCCCTCCGGGCAGCCTCGACAGCACGTGCGCGGCGCCCACATCAGGAAGCATCCCAATGACTTGTGTTAGCGGCGGGGGCAAAACGTCGGCAGCGGGGTAGGGAAGGGAAGGGGGTTGCACTCACGCCATGCATGGCCGAAGTCGTACGACCATAGACCCTCGCAACCCTACAATGCCGGGACGGAGTAGCACGTTGGGTTTTCACCGACCTGCGGATGGGCAGGCGAGGGGGGGGGGGGGGGGGGGGGGGTACATATTATAACGTATGGCCGTAGTCGTATGACCATAGACCCTCGCATCCCTACAATGCCGGGACGGAGCACGTCGGGTTTTCACCTATTACGGGGGTACATAGTTAACAGGACCTACGGCGTACATAAAAACCTATATATTTGCCTATTTTTACTAACAAAATTTGGTCCCGTTAACTATGGACCCCCGTAATACCAGGCAGACATTGCTTAAACCAAGCGCGAAGCGCCGTGAGGTGTTGGGTGAGTCGCATGAAGGGTGAGCTGCATCCTACTAAGAACCGCTTTAGAGGCGGAGTTTCTTGCAGATGGATGACAGCATCAATGAACTGATCTAATGTCTGGTGTGGCCGCTTCCAGAGACAGCGATGGGTTTACTATGTAACTGCCTCATGGGCGCCTTACCATATTCATACCACGCGATACCATCACCCCCCTGGTGCGGAGTAAAGGCTCTCCACCCCGTACAAATGATCTACAACTCGATCGCCAGCAGTGACCGACCGCAAAAAAAAAAACACACACACACACACAAATCGTTACCCTGGTTGTTTGGTTCACGTGGCGAGCGTCACGTTTTACAGTATCGCTGCCAACAGACGCTAACCCAACCTATAGATATTATGGGGGGGGGGGGGGGGGGGGGGGGGGGGGGGGTGCTCGGGGGGGGGTTCATAGCGGTTACAGTTTTTTTCGCCTTTTCCCCCCAGCTCCACCGCACCGCCGCCTGCCGAAGCCGACATAACAAGTGGTCGCACGGGTACAGAAAACCCGTCAGGCGCTGTGTCATCTCATGCTCGAGCGCGTTCCCGCGTTCCCGCCGGCCGGAACGATCAGTGTAGCCAACCGACCGCAGAAATATCGAGCCTCGTCCCCTGGGTTCACACACCGCAACCAACTCGCCGAAAAACAAAGCAAATGGGCATCCTGGTTCAAAACACCGAAGCCAGCCCGCAAACACCATCCGCGCGTTCACCCTGGGTCTAAAACGCCGCGGCCACTTTGTCGGCGTTGCATACCTGTCTCGGGCATCGCGAACAGCACGGTCTCGGTAGCAACGCGGAACGTTCCGTGGATCGATATGCCGACGCCCCCACCCATCACCACGCCGTCCCACAGGGAGAGGAGCGCCTGCTTACAAAAAAAAACAAAAAAAAAACGAAAGCCGAGAAAGAGACGGTGAGGAGACGTAACGCCACAAGAAAAAAAAAAAAAAATACATACACACACACAAAACACACACACGAAAAAAAAAATAGACCGGCCTGTGAAACAAAACAAGCCGGTGTCCGTTCAAGCCGGAGAAATGCTGGCGAATGCGAACGCAGCCCCAGACTTCCGGGGCTTTCGACGGCGCGTTTTCGTTTCTTCGGTGCGGTGCGGCCAGATCCGGTGCGATGCCGTGCTTTTTCCTGAACCACGCCTCGCCGTAGGATGAAGCGAAAAAAAAAAAAAATCGAACCACACGACACGACACGACACAACGCAACGCAGGACAGCACCGCACAACACCGCACCGCACCATTTGACAACCATAGCACAAAAGCCGAACCGCACCTCACCTCACCTCGCCTCGCCTCGCCGCACGACTCAAATCGCTCCAAATTCGCACAGAACCCCGCCGTACCGTGCGCCACGCTTGTACAAAAAATCGAACTACCCCACAGCGATTAGGCTATGCAACGAGATCCCGTTTTCGAGGGCAGTCCTCACCAAGGCCCTTCTGTTCACCGCAACGCAGAAGGCCTGCCGTGTGATAGAGGGGCGCCTTTCGCGACACCGGTAACTATTACCGGGGGCCATAGTAAATAGGACCAAATATTGTAGGTAAAGATGTGGAAATGTATGGGTGTTCGTATGTACCGTAGGTCCTATTAACTATGTATGGTCCCCCGTAATAGTACCGCCATCGACTCACGGTGCAGCGGAATAGCTCAATTCGGAAAAAAAAAAAATCGTTCTGCTTTTTCTCGGGCGCGATGGGACCAAGAAATACCGAGCCGGCCGCAAGCACATAACACCGTAAAAATGCAAGCGAACCCCCCCCCCCCCCCCCCCCCCCGCCCCCGCCCCCTGCCAGACCAACTTTTCGAGCTCGATATCTCCACAGCAAGAAGACTGTCAGCCCCGATATGGGTGGTCTTGCACAGATATCATCGAGGGGTGTCCGAAAACGTGTCCTTCGGTACTGGCACCTTCCAAGTTACGGAGCTATCGAGCTCGGAATGTAGGTCCGGGGGGGAGGGGGGGGGGCATTCACTCGCATTACAACGGTATACTCCATTGACTGAGGTGGCGCTGCACCCTCTCATGATAGCTGAGGAACACACATCCTAGCGGAAAATGTATCGTTGAGTCTCCCTAATGGAAACACGCGTGCGTGCTAGACAGTTGGGGGGGGGGGGGGGGGGGGGGGGGGGGGGGGGGGGGGGGGGGGGGGGGGGCGTTTTTTGCCTTTTGGGGCTGAAACAGTTCAATTGCTGACGGGGGCTCATCCGCACAAGAACTGCCCCATATCGCTCTGGTTCACTGCAGCACCGCATCACCCGTGTGCGACATGACAGCACACCCCCTCAGAGCGCTTTCCACGCGGACTGTTTCCACAACAGAGGGGCGGTGCAAACGCCTACCGCTCTGTCCCTCAATATAGTGATTTTTCGTACATTAAAATGCAGTCCAAATGGACCTTACATTCAGGTACAGAGTGGTCCATACATTTTGTCTGTGGTGGAAACATCTCGGGCGAGAAGTCTTCCCAACGCCGCCACTTTCGTTGTGCGTGTGTGTGGTTGCCTCCCGTGGGGCGTTCTTGTCTTGTGTGATATACGGTATTCGTTGTACTCCCCAAACCATGGGAGTGTGCCGCACCTCGCACAGATGATCTACAGATCGCTGAATCCCACTATTACGGGGGACCAGAGTAAACAGGACCAAGTATTGTTAGTAAAAATACCTAAATATATAGGTTTTTTATGTATGCCATAGGTCCTGTTAACTATAGACCCCCTAATAGTACGGGCGACCATAGTTAATAGGATAAAATATTGCTAGTGAAAATAAGGACATGTATAGGTTTTTGTGTGTACCGTAGGTCCTTTCACTATGGTCCCCCGTAATAGATGATCTAGATGCTTCAGGACAGACAGATCCCTGATACCGTATGTAGGATCCGCATACTGTCTTCACGTGGCGAGGCTGGAGCCGTAGAATCTGCATGGCCTACTCTAGGACGTATTTCCTCAGAACGGCGGGGGTAAGGCGATCTATCTGATCTATCTGATCTATCTGATCTATCTGATTTGTAGGATGTGCGGAACGTTCACCGCCTTGAAAGCGCACGCGATTATTTCGCTTAGGGCCCATCTTGTCGAGGACTTCCGGTTCTTCAATTTGACTTGATTTTTTTCTTCTAATCTAATTAAAGGGCCCATCTTATCGAGGACTTCCGGTTCTTTCAATTTGACTTGATTTTTTTTTTTTTTTAATTTAATTTGCATCTGGTTGAACGAAATTTAGTGTTCCCCGTTAAGATGGGCTCTTACAGTTATCGCGGAAGGCACACGTGACTCCTTCAGCAGTGCTGCACCCCATAAATCCTCGACCTCACGGCTGTTACCCTTCAATTCTACAAAAAAAAATGCTGGGTGCAAATCGAACCGGGTTCGTTCGCTTTTTTTGTTTCAGCAGTGGTCACGGGAGGTTTCGGCTGGCGGCAGCTTCCGCAAAAGGCAAACACACACAATTCGCGAGCAGACGCACAGACTCCTCCACAAAAACGCATACAGACGCACACTGACCAAGACAGACACGCATGTGGGGCACCCTGAGACGCACACACGTACGTAGGCAGCCGGAGACACACGGACACCGAAGCAACACAAACAACCATCGCAAAAAAACAGATCTCTAAAGGGAATCCAGACAGAAAAAAACGACCGCAACCCTACCTTCTGTCGCGCAATGCTCGCGAGGCGGTAGTCCAGGCGGTACTCGTCCCGGAAGAAGTCGGACCGCAAAGTGCCCGAAACACCGGCACCGAGCGATTCTCTACCGGAGGGGAGGACACAAGGCGGCGAAGAAAAAACGCGCACGGTCACTAAGGGAAACCGCAAGGCGTTGCATGACACGCGGGCAGGGAAACAAGGGATAGGGGAATATAGAGGTAGGGAGGGCCTATATCGGTTCGCTTAAAAGGAGGTCACGTCGAATAGCTGTGTATTCTGATTCTTCGTTTTTTTTTCTTCTAGGTTTCCACGTTACGGAAGGGTGCAGGCATGAAGATGGCGGGGGGGGGGGGGGGGGGGGGGGGTGAAAAACACGGGTAGAGAAATCGGGACAAGAAAGAATGGAGGTAAAAGCCTACCACTCCGGCCCTGAATATAGGGACATCTCTTACACGAATATCCTAATATCGACAGAACAAATTTCTTACATTTTCGGACATGGCGGTACTTCGTTTCGCAATGTGGTGACCTTGGATGGTGGTGTTTTTTTTCCCCGATTTTCTTGGGGGTTTTTTTTTTTCGGGATTTCCGCAAGTCGCGGAAGGATTCGGGGATGGCGTTGGCGAGGTGGAGAGGTGGGGAGTGAGGCTAGACGAAAAACACAACAGCAAGCACTTATCAACGCCACCGCCCGCAGCAAACGTTCTTCTGCCGCAGCCACCAGAACTGGAGGCAGAACAACAGCAACGCGGGCTCACTACCAGACCCCACACCCTCGACACTATGGTTGAGGGTTGTCGTGTATGAAACGAACAACGCAACACGCGAGGAAAGACACCCCCTGGGATACTTTTCCGAGCCGAGTTTCTCTAGACCCCCGCGGGGGGGAGGGGACACGCACAGCGAAAATGGTTGGCTCTGGAAATTTGTCGGCGGGATATTTTCCACAGACAAGAGGCTATTACGGGGGGCCATAGTACTTAGGACCAAATATTGTTAGTAAAAAATAGGGAAATATGTAGGTTTTTGTGTGTACTGTAGGTCCTATTTACTATGGTCCCCTGCCGTAGACGCATCGCCATTGCAGACACTTTCAGCTTCGAAGTTCGTCCGAGGGGTGTGCTATCTTATCACCCTAGGGTGATAAGTGTTAGACGGTAGCTGACCCGAAACCGAAGCCTGACCCAAACCCACGACGGTTGCCGATACACATACACACCCCTTCCGTTTCAACAGGCAGTGCGCGGTGACCACAGCAGTGTCGAGTAGGAGGGGTGCGGCACGCCTTACTGAAAGAAGCGGCGACTACTACGGGCGGCTTGCTAGTGGTCAGGACCCGAGAAGGACCCAAACAAAACAACACATCCTCCTATGTTTAAGAATCGCCTTGTGGTTCTGGTTGCTATGTTTATCCCCCGAAGTAATCGGGCCATCGATAGCGTGGCCCTCGCCAAGGCTAGAAGGTCGGCCGTGGGACGCAACGTTCACGCTGAGGACAGCAATCGGATCTCTGGTCGTCCTGATCGCATTTAACAACTTCCATCCGCGAGCGTGGCGGCGCTGACACGATTCGATGGTGTCAAACGGAAACGCACGCTCCCTCTCCCCCCCTTTCTGCCTGTGGTTCTCTTGATCTCCGCCGAGGTCACTCTTTTCCTCTGCTTCGGTTCCACGTCTTGACCCCCCAAACCAAGCTCCTATTCTTACATAACCTCTTCTTCTCCCATCATCACAAGCATCCATCCCTTCACGGCCACATTGATGCATGACCTCACCACCTCCTCTCACAGACTCAGAGGTTCGACACGCAAAATTCCAACAACCTACCACTGTCTCGAACGACAGCGCACGCGCCATCCCACAACCTTGAAAAAAATAATCCTCTTAACAACACTCTATAATATAGATGAAACACCCCGCCCGACGGAATTTTTCAGACTGATCACCTCGGCAGCTCGCAGAGTCCTAACGCCGAGCGATGCACCCATGCAGAGGTCTCCACCAGATATTTCCGAAGCCGCCGTTACCCTCCTTGGGTCAAGGAAATTGCTTGGAAATTTATCCCAAGGGGTGTGCTACCTTATCACCCGTGTGTTATTTTATCACCCGTGTGTGTTATTTTATCACCCGTGTGTGTTATTTTATCACCCGTGTGTGTTATTTTATCACCCGTGTGTGTTATTCCATCACCCGTGTGTGTTATATTACCATCCGTGTTATATTATCACCCGTGTGTTATCTCATCACCCCCGGGGTGTGATATTTCATCACCCGTGTGATATCATAAAATCAACAACACACACGCGAGCCGCGCGGCACGACACTCACTCCGCGGCGATGGCCTTCACGTCCCCGCCCGCGCAAAACGCCTTCCCTCCCGCCCCTCGAAGCACCAGCAGCCGCGCTTTCCCCCCCCTCGGCACCGCCTCGTTCTCCTCCTCCCTCTCGACGTGCCGTTCCGTCGATAGCGGAGGCATCGCACAGACCACTCCCGAAATGCTCTTCGATAGCATCGGCCATCCCCCGATCATGGACATAGAGAGCGCATTCAGGCGCTCCGGCTTGTTGAGGGTCAGTCGCGCGACCCCCCCCTGAGGGCCTCCACGCTCCAGGGAAACCTCCTGCGTAGAAACGGGCAGGCACCGACCGAAAGGTTTGGTTTAGCGGAGAGCCAAGGGGGGCTACGGGGTGTCGCGTACACGCACGGGCGCATTTACCTTGCCCCGCAAGTCACCAACAGCCTCAATGAACCCTCTGGGGACTTTAAAGAGAGGGGGGAAATTGTCGTTAAGAAGTGACGGTTTCGGCGAAACCCACCGCGTCATCGGGGGTGTCTGCGCTGTACCTTGGCAAGGAGCCGTACGTGGGGCGCGGGCGCAACATGATCCTCTACCCCGTACGTGCTGCTGAGCGCCCACTCCGCTCGTAGACGCTTTGGATATCGCCAAAGTTACCAACCATTGTCTTGGTCTCTCGTAGTCCAAAAAGGGGAGTTATAAGTGCGGCAGTTTAAACGACCACACGTAACCCATTTCGGCCTTAACCCTTTAAGGGCTTCAGCCCCGTTTTGGGGGCAAACCACTCCAAATTTGACTGGTTTGTCCCCACAACAGGACTGAGTGCGGTTCTGAAACGGTCCAAGAGGGAAAAAAACGGTCAAGAGGGAAAAAAAAACGTTTCAAGTTTCCGAAAACAAATGTCTTCGGGTTGTATGTAGTACACCGTCGGCCGCGGACAGCCGTGAAGCATTTGTCTATCTACCCGGGTTGGATCTGTCTGCCCTACGTATAAGGCAGGCAGATCCTGCACATCCTTTCACAACGGCAGGCGAGAGACTAGATGATCTATCTGATCTATCTGCAGATCATCGATCTGTCTGACTGTGCGAGTCATATCGTGTTTTTGCTCGTTACCGCCGCTGGGTCGTGCTGTAGGGGTGTGTGGTTGCTCGTACCGCACGAGTACCACGACCGTACAGCAGTAGTTGCGTACTCGTAACTCTCTCCTCTCTCATCTACAGCAATCTGGGGAGAGCAATACTGGGGGGGGGGGGGGGGGGGGGGGGGGGGTACTGATGTGGAGGCCTGAACAGGCACTATTCACTATTCAGAGACCCGTGGGTGGTGTAACCGGCAATATCGAGAGCGATCTCCGAACGATGCGGCATTATTGGGACCAGTGGCACGATTCAACCGGCACTACTGGGAGCACATCCCCTGTTGTACATATTAATATTATTTTGGGATGGATTTTCAGGGCTTTTCGCGGGTCAGGTCAAACCTCACGGGTCGGGTCGGGTCGGGTCAGGTGACCCGATCAGACCCGCGAACATTTTGAGGAATGATGACTTGACCCGACCCGACCCGCGAGATTTTGAAAGCCTCTAGACCCGACCCGACTAGACCCGTGAGACTTGAAAATCTCCTGACCCGACCCGACCCGACCCGAAATTACAAAACATCCTGAACCGACCAGACCCGACCCGCCACCTTTCGATTGACCCGTGAGACACGGCTTTTATGCGGGTCGGGTCATCTTGACCCGCAGGTTCGACCCGCGGATCCGGCCTGTGGGTCGACACTTTACAAACACTTTAATATTCATGTTTGTGCCCCGCGGCGATATATGGCCTGGCTGTAGTGGGTGTAGATGGATGCGGGCGTACGCGTATGGATTTGGAGGTGTTTGAATGTTTGAATATGATACCAAATGGGTAATATTGAGTAAATATTGAGTATTGGTACGAGACAGGCTTTTGGGGAAAAGAGCGGGAAGTGCTTCAAGTGTCGGATCCCGAGCCGGATTCGCGAGTCGGACCCGATGATCAGCAGAAAACAACTCACGGATCATGCTGGCCCGACCCGCGAGTGATCCGTTTCTCGCGGATCATGACCTGACCCGTGAGTTTTTCATCACCTCTTGACCCGACTTGACCCGACCCGTGAGTTTGGAAAACTTCTTGACCCGACCCGACCCGACCCGACCCGTGAGATTTGAAAAACTCTTGACCCGACCTGACCCGACTCGCGAGATTTGAAAACCTTTGACCCGACCCGACCCGACCCGATCCGTGAGATTTTGAACACTTCCTGACCCGACCCGACCCGACCCGTGGGTCGGGTCATGACCCGCCAAAAGCCCTGAATATTTTAGGAAAATCCGAGATGACGTGGTATGTTGCCTGCTTTGGACCATCTACTGCATGCGAATATCCCCCGTTGACCAGGTATATCGTACGATTTCGTCACGTATGTGTGGCTCAACCGGCATGAGCATCAGCGTGTGACAGTTCAGCGTCGTCATGATACGAGGCACCCGTTACCTCTGTTCTCTGCGACGATGCTTGCAAGTTCTGCTGTTGTTCTGTTCTGTTACGTAGCGGTGGGAGTGATCCACAATCCAAGAGGTACGTATGATAGTCTTGCATCATTGTAAAAACAGGTATAACGACAGCCTTCGACGTAACGCTAATTATGCTACGAGTGCTACAATGTAGTACTGCTGCTGTACGTGCCTGGTACGAATACGATGCACCGTCAGATCCGCAGATGGTATGGTTTTCTTTCAGCAGCGACGAAGCAATTCCTCAAACATGTTGGACCATGTACGAGGGTATGATACTTACCGGTAACATTCTTGCCTGCAGTTGCAGTCTACCAGGTACCAAATAGGAGTAGGGTCACGTTCAACTCTCACTAACCGAAATGCTCTTACCGGCTCGCCCTTGGCATTGAGGCACGAGCTCACGAAGTTCCTGCCGCCCGAAGCCGCTGTGACCATGGTAGGCATCGCAGCGCTGAGACGCTGCCGACGCGACCCACGTGGTAGAGGAACAGCAATGCTTCGAGGTGCGCACCTAGATGATGACGGAACACAGAGTAGCGCAGACACACGGCGACAAGCTCCAGCCGTGGCCATGCGGTAGACACCCCCCCCAGTAACGTTGGTACACACTAGGATGTGCTACGTACAGCAGATAGCAGGTACGACGTGCTCGAAGATCGATTGCCGACTGCGGAAAGGAGAACATCAGAGGATCTCTGGGTAGCGGGTTTCCAGCATTTCTCCGTGGCGTTTTCCTACAGAGCCGTAGATCGTTTTTCAACTTTGGCAGCACTCAACCTCCCCCTCCCCTGGCTGCCTGAGACCACACTGCACAGACCTGAGGCCGCAGAGGAGAGCTGGACATCTTCCGCGAGTAACAGGTGCCCCGTGTGATCAAATTCAAACTGGTAGCACTACCGATTGATGGGAACAGAAGCAAGGAAATATTCACATCCATGAAATGCTGTCCGTGCGTGGTCTGTCAACACTCTCTCGCGATCTAGCAGGGCGGTTCAGCCGCGCATTGCCCTATGGACAGAGAGGCTCGGTGCCACAACCAATGCTACCCGAATCCAATGCCCGCTTAATCCTGGCCGTCGGGCGCTGAGTATTGCCCGCAATCCCCAGGAATACAATTCGGGGGGATTACCGGTAGTGTGTGTAAAACTCGAGAGAGGGTGGATTTCGAATTTCGACTATTCGCACCGAATTCAATATCGGCTCTATTCGGACAGCAGTACACGCAAGTCCCTCCATATACATATATACCAAAACCAGTGTCGGAGATTGCCTCCGAAAACAGTAGTGCCGATCAATTCTTGAAAAATATTGCCCGAAAAAAAAGCGGTCTTGATCTTTTCCGCAAAATCGTACTGGCCGAAATCAAGTAGAAATCGAGCCTGCTGTAAGTATTATCGCCCCGTCGACCCTCGGGTGGCACCCAGGGGAGTCACTGGCCAGTAGTCAATCGCGAGGGAAATAATGGCAAACGCGCGAACCGTTCACGCATCTTTTAAAGTTGAGTATCGACCGATCGGTTGAACTCACAGCTGACGTGCTTTTTTAGTTCTTTATAAAAATCTTGGCGAAAAGAGCCAATCTCGATCTTCAGCGCGCCAAATTTCCAGCATTTTTGGGGTTTTATATCGTAGTTCCTGTGTTTTACCACATTTGCGCTGCTGTTTGCTCAACATGCATCAGTTCTCAATCCAGCAACAACATTGACTACTAACACTACTACTGCTGTAAGAGAGTGTACGAGTTGCAGAATGCATCCTTATGTCACAGAAAGGTGTACAGCAGGGTGTAGTATTTCACCTGAACAAAAAAAGTAGACATCGAAGGCAAACAAGGTATCGGTATCACTATGCACCCCACAAGAGCGCAAGAGCGCAAGGCGCACACGTACCAGAACACTACCCACGGCGCAGGTCCTTGCATAATAATGAGGCGCGCGAGCCTTTATTTGTTGGTTTTCCAAGGAAACAGAACCTTTTCATAACGGATCGTACGACGGTAGGGTGCCTTGTTTTGAGTTTCTCTGTAAGTGTGTGAGTGTGTCATCGTGTGTCTATGATTCAACATTTTTCGACCACGTTTGTCCACCGCCCTCAACGCACACGGCACCAATGCCAATCCCGGCGGGCTCTGTGCACACACACAGTAACGAAACCCTCTCGTGCTGGTGCGGGTGTATGTCGTTTAGATTTGGTCGAGCTAGGTGTGGCAACGTGTGTGGCGAGATGGCTGGGCCATGGTTTGAAAAAACACAGAACCAAAAAACATAAAATATCGCAACGTGTTTTTTTAGTTCTACCTGACGAAATCCAACTCTACGAATACATGTAGGCAGACTCTGCCTGTCCATAGCAAAGTTCGGGCCATGTCCCAAGACATGCTGCAGGTGGTATTGTCAGGCCCACCCTCCTACTGATGAGGGGACGGACAAGCACGAGAAGATCTGCTGTAGATGTTTTACAGCAGTAGTACTGGTGGTACCTGCTACAAAAAGCTCTGTTGGACGCATGTCAAGTTGTGGATTTTTCGTCCTCAAGTTATTGGTGCGGAACCAGGAAACACACGACAATATCGAGTACGTGTACGAAGGGTTCAAGGGTTAAACCAATAAGCCGAGCGTACGGGTACAGCGACGCTGACCCTGGCCTCGTGTCCTACTGCTACTGCTGCTGCTGCTGTTTTGCTGCTGGAGAAGCTCTGCTGCAGATGTCGTACATGGGTAGGATTAATAGTGGTGGCACCTGCTACGAGAAGCTCCCTCTGTTGGACAAAAACATGTCAGATGCAGACTTTTCGTCTTCAAAACTATGCCGAATTCCGAGTTCGGAACCAGGAAACACAACAATATGGAGTACGTGTACAAAGGGTTCAGCTGACAAGCCGAGCGTACAGCGACGCTGACCTTGACCTCGTGTGTCCTACTGCTACTGTTGCTGCTGGAGAAGCTTTGCTGGAGAAGCTCTGCTGCAGATGTCGTACATCGGTAGGATTAATAGTGGTGGCACCTGCTACGAGAAGCTCTCCCTGTTGGACAAAACATGTCAGGCGCAGATTTTTTGTCTTCAAATTAAGCCGAATTTCGAGGTGGGAACCAGGAAAGACACATCGAAATGGAGTATGTGTACAAAGGGTTCAAGGGCTCAGTTAGACGGACAAGACGAGCGTATAACGACGCTGACCCTGGCCTCGTGTGCCCAACTGCTGCTCAATTTCGGCTTTTATGCCATAAGGACGATATTTAAAATGTGGGTGCAGTAAAAATAGTCAGCAAGTCCACACACACGTAGAACACCGCAAGGGCTGGAGGACGTGGCTGCTGCTGCTGCTGCTGCTGCTGCTTCTCTCGGTAGCTCGGCAGCCTACAGTGCCTGCGTATACCATGGACTTAGCTTTGGCAGAGACGAGGCCGCAGCGCCGACGCGTCTCGCGCTCGTGCTGAGACACGTTCGCCAAAAGCGACAGGTCCGGTTGGCGCTACCCACTTGTTCACGGATTGGATGAGGGGCGTGCCGCGTTGGGGACATGGGTTTTGGGGCAACTCCGGCAGAAAGACGCCCAACCGGAGCACTGGATGCTGTACTGGTACCGCTGAACCCGGCCATTCCTAGCATCCGCCCCTCCCCGGCCACGGGAGCAACCGTCTGCCGTACTCATTCATCCAAACCGTGGCGGGCACTGTTGCTGTTGTTGTCCGTGCTCAGCTGGCACAGTGATGATCGGATGACCGAGTAGAGAGGACAGGCTGTTTCCAATTTTGTCCGCCAAATTCGGCTCTACCAACAAAAAGAGAACACAAATGTCGCATTTGGGTAAAATCTGCCCATGGCGATATTTGTGTTCTGCGGACCACGTATCGCAAAGTATCGCCATACCTGGCGTTTGTGATAAAACTCCACAGGCACATAATTTGGCTCTAAACGTCAATTATCGCGATTTTCTTGAGTTTGTATTACTCTGGTGTATGTTCTTCACAAAACCGCTCTCTACCCGTCGGCATCCAGGATCCAGGACGCCCAGTGCCTGAGCCGATTCTTGATTCAATCAAATAGATAGATACAAGCTCTGTAGTCATAAAAGCAGGACGCAGATGCTCTACATGCTATGCAGTACGAAAGGCGAGTAGACAATGCAGTGCCATGTAATTGTGCTGCATACTATAGGCGCAGCGTGCACCTACTATTACGGGGGACCATAGTTCATAGGACCTGTAGGGTACAAACAAAAATCTATATATTTAACTATTCTTACTAACAATATTTTCTTATTTACTATGGCCCCCCGTAATAGCGGTACAGCTATATTGAAACAAGAACAAAGAAGAGCGAGATATTGTATAGCGATATATAGCAGTGAACAGCAGTCCCTACGTCCTATACGAGGCAGAACAGTGACTAGGACCACCATCTTCGTTGATTCTACAATCACGAGTTGTTTTATATGTGTGTTCGTGGAATTCAGACATCTTTGGAGGCGATTTGGTACATACTCAACCGTCAGAACTCACCCCTGGGGAGCTTGGACGACCTCTCACTCTACGTTCTCTCTTGTTTCGCTGCGATAAGACACGGTATATAGACATATCCGCTAGACTGCGCGGCAGTCCAGGTCAACAAACCGGAGAGCTACGACGACATCCGCCGAGACAATTACCTAGGAGGCAAGGTTTCCCGGCGAGTGTCAAGGGCGTGCCCCCGCGTCCGCTTGTTTTTCGTCTTGAACTAAATGGCCGGGGTCGGAGCGTGTGACTATTAGTTTTGGAGCACGGTGTCTCGGGTGCCGGAGGTTTATTTAGTCGAGGCCTTGCTGTGCGTGAGCTTGACGTGAAAGCAGAGCAAGGCCTGCCGCGACTATCTACGGCAGAACCACACAACTCTCTGTTGGTTCGATGCACCGGCTGGCGGAAAGGGGAGTGCGACTACCGCGTGAGGCCGTCCGAGCCAACGCACGTGCGAATACAGACCGCGAGAGCAATGATGCGGCGGTGACTTGCAGGCATGCTTTCGACCTGGTTTGCAGCTCTTGTGGCACGCACAAGAAGGGAGCGTTTGGTGACGAGGGTGACCACGTTCGGGAAAACAAATGTTGAGTGGCAATTGCTGATGCGGCGGAGAGTGGGACAACAAGGAGCTGATGAGGCGACTAAACCCTTTTAGGACTGCAGTCCCGTTTGGGGGAGAACCTACTTAGAATTTGAGTGGTTTGTCCTCAAGACGGGGACTGCAGTCCTAAAAGGCCTGCAGGAGCTCGACCAGTTGGGAGCGTTTATGGCAAAAAGCGTGCTAGAATAGGGTTAGCATCGTTTTTGCCAAGACATGTCAATGAGACCGACCGGGGTCCCTAGCTTGATACCGTGGGAGTATCATTTAGTACATTACGATATTTTTTGTGATGTACCTACAGTAGACTTTTGATTTTTTTATTGAGTTGCACTTTTTGCTTTTATTACATCGGTCTTGGGGTTGAGAAAAAGACTCTCCTACACTGTATTCAAGTGAGGAGCTTCAGAAACATTTAGTGCTTCCGGTGCCGTAGCCCGCGTCGCCAGCATGGGAGAACAGCGCTTGCTGTCATTTATAACAAGGGTGCTTACGTTCTTCGGGGAAACATTAGTGGAGAGTGGTCCTACTGCATGACCAAGATCAGGACAACAAACAATTGGCGAGGGTGTCTAAAAAGCCACCTGTATAAGTTCGCCTGGTTTGCAGCGGCCGGTTATCAGCGTTTCGTGGCAGTTCTGGAAGAGGAGCCCTTGCTGACGGCTATTATGGCAATGCCGTTGTTGTGGGGGAAACATGGTGGCAAGCGCTATGCTGATGAAGAGCTGTGCAAACTAACAGCTGATGGGGTGCCTGACGAGCCACAGATTTATGGTCGGCTGGTTGGAAGCGGTTAGTTGATTGTGTTCGGCTACCTACATAGTATCGGTTGGTTTGCGACGTTTTGTGTCACGCATGAGAGCGGAGCTTTTGATTAAATAATGGGGTTTATCGTCCTCGGGGGGAAACCAGCTGCAGGTGCGACCACGGCGAAGAGCAGGACAAGAAGGAGTGGGTGGGGTGCCCAAAGGGCTACCTACACGAGATAAGGTAGTTCGCAGCGTTGGTGGCACGCATGAGAGAGGAGCGCTTGCTGAACAGCTCTACCTATCGTTTTTTCCGGAGCGGTGAGGCGACAAGTGCGTACCACAGAGAGAACAATAAGAAAGAGGTGACGGGCACCCGAAGAAATACCGACAAAAATTCCTCGCCAAGGACAAAGGGTGACCCGACACCCTGAAAGATGGGCAGGTGGTGCAGACGTGTAAAGACCGAGGTGCAGACTTTCACGCGAGAAGGCCATGCAACACAGTGAGGAATAGAACGGCGTCAGACGACGCAAGAAAACGGACGCCATAGATTTGGTCCGAAGCTTGCCGGGCTCACACGAACGACTACCACCTGTGATGCGGACGTGCATCAGCGCCTGGTTGTTGTACCCTTACTGTATTTTAGCTTGTATATGATTCTGCGGTGTGATTATTCATCAGGCTCAGGATCAGGATGTGAAATTGGTGTACCCCAGAAGGGGGGGGGAAGGGATACTCATTTGTTGATTGCCTTAGTCAATATACTATTGGTCATGCATCCCTTCCGAGGCCGAGCACCGTTCGTACTCCTAGTGGAGAAACCTTCGACAGTTGGGCGCTCATTACGTTATTTCCATGTATTACATAGAAACGTATTGCTAACCATGCCCCCTTCGCGTTTCGCCGCGTGTGGCCACCATCTATCTCCTAGGATAGCGACCGTTTTCTCGCTAACTTTTATCTAGTGTACCGAACTTCTCCATTTCACGTTCGCCCATTCCCTCATCTCCTCTAGCACATGCCTTCCTCCTTGTACATTTCACATTCTCCCACCATGCGAATATTACTCTTCGGTACTGTTTTGGCACCACGCCGCATCTGTGCGTCTACTTCCTCCTCCTCCCGGCTACTGGTATATCTCTTTCTTTTTTCTGGCGGGTCCAGGCCCCCTACACGAAATCCCAGGGACACGTTTATCCGCATAAGGCGCACAAGTTGTTTCAGGAGGTTTTAGAGTTCTAATCATGTGGGACGTACTCCACCGACACGCTTCGATCGCAGTCTTACAGGCACACTCGAAACACAGTCCTACTGACAAACTCCGAAGTCCTAAGGACACTGTCCCAAATTACAGCCTCACGAGCACACTCCGTACGCAGCTTCGCCAAACCACTTCCAAAAGCATTATCAAAAGCGTACCCCCAACGGCTTCTTGCATACTCCCAACGCAGTCTCACAAGCGTATCTCCAGCGCAATCCCACTATCACACTCCCAACACAAGTCACTCCGACTATCATACTCCCAACGCAGTCCAAGTATCACGACCCCCCCTTGCACAACGTGTGGGTGAAAAAGCGCCTGTGGAGCCATTGAACAATGCGTCACACCATTTTTAAGTTTTCCCATTTGAGAGGTTGTCGATACCTCAAGGGGTTTGCTACATTGCCCAATATGCCCACAACAATGTTGGAAACCCCACAAGGTGTCATCAACCTCTTGGTTCGAAACGTGCTGGGTGTGCTACGTTGTTCAATCTCCCCAGACCGGGGTTTGTTTCTCCGGCCACGTTGGTGCAGGGGGCCTGTGAACGCAGTTCCAGTACCACATCCTCCTCGCAAAGTAGTCCCACTATCACACTCGTAGCGCAGTCCCACGGTCAACGCAGTTCCACAAGCACACTCCCAACACGGCAGTTTCACGAACACCCCTCCAACGCAGTCTCACTATCACCCCCCCCCCCCACACTATCACACCCCTAAACGCATGCAAGGATAGGGCTAGCAACTAGATTTTATGGGCCTCCGTAGTTTGAGGGACTCTCTACCTCACCCCGCCAAATGGTTTTGGGAAAGGTTAAGGCACACCCCGACGAACAATCGCGCATCGCCTCGCGGGTATTGAACGAATTCTAGTACGAAGCCGGAAAGGGTATTCCAACTCTAGCAGGTAGCTCCTCAGATGCATGCTACAATAGGGGTGTACGTACCTTTTTTTTTATGAGGCTCCATCGGCCATGGCGCTGTCGCAGCAGATGCTCCTACGCCATGGAGGGCAGAACTGCCGCAGCTGACAGCTGCTGCCATCCCAGCACCAACACCCACCACATCGAACACTGTATATTAGACTCGAGGGCAAGCGTTATGCATTTACTTATTTATGCTGTTGTTCTCACATTACCTCGTCGCCACGACGCAGTCCGTGGCCGCAGGGCAGGCTCATGGGCGCAAACACGTGGGCGTGTCATTTCCTCAAGTTACTGGCTGTAGCTCAACGACCACCACATCAAAAACAGTAGTACCCGAGGACCCGCACTTCCAGTTAGTGGCCATACGGAACGTATTAGTCCAGGTTCTTCTGTCTATCTGTGGTGGGTCACAGATAGATTCTTGAACAAATATGCCCATCTGACCCCGTCACCTTTGCTTTCCAGCTCGTTGCGGAGGACAGGGTGTCCGTAAATATGTACTGTTTGTAGTACAGTAGCGTCAATCTCTGATTACAAAGACGATTCATGATGGCAAGTCTCGCGGACCGGACGTTGGTTAACATACTATCTTCGTGGTCGGCATTGCTCGTGGCGTCGTCGGGGGGGCTTGACTACACCACGCCCTCACCTGTATTGTATTTTCATTGGTCGACTTGTTGATCGAGGATACAGTAGTACAGGATGCCCAATAAGAAACAGGAGATCTGATCCAGGCGGGGTTCCTTACTTGAGATTGGGTGCGTTCTGTCCTAACTTTTCAGCACAACGACTCTCGAGTTTCTTATTTCCCTGTATATCTTAGCCTGCCTTTCTTAATGCTCGTTTTATTATTAGTTAGGTGCCCTTTACTCTGTGTTACTACTATTAATACTGCTGTTGTATACTCATTTTGTGCTACAAGTATACCCCAAACGGCACTACTCCGTACCAGGTACACTACTGCTGTACTGATTACAGCAAGCAGCAGTCTGTAGATTGCTGGTGTAGGACCTGGTATCATATCTCAAGTACTCTGTACATAGATAGTGGTACCAGTATGCGCCAGCAAACGATATTCAGCGGGCATCCGGCACTACTTAGCCGGCACTATGTAGTGGCCATTGTTGTAGTATTATACTCGTGGTTTCGGCATCCATTCTATTAATAACTGTAACTGCTCACTGCCCTTCGATCCTGATTCTCGCACTTTCGGCTAGGGAAAGGAGCAAAAGCAGGCACCGAAAAGGAGAAAAGCCAACAAAATCTCGTACAGACACAGATACGGATCGCAGAAGGAGATCGAAAAGAGTTCGAAAACAATTCCCGATCCCCGTCTCGAGGACCGCCTCATCGTAGACGAACTTGTAGCACTGACAAGATCGTTCAGCAAGCCTTGCCTCTTCTTATAGCCGAGAGAAAGAAGCAAGAATAAGAATTGAGAGTTCGCCATCCCACCCCACGAGCAGGCATATATTAATAGTCATAAAACTGGTATTGGAGTATGATATGAACTTTGTTCGGGTAAGGAAGTCAAGAGATATTCCACACGAATGCCTACACCAGACAGCAGTATACGTATATACGAGAATACAGAAGCAGGTAGTTGTTCTTTAGCGTCGGAGAAACTAACGCAGAGAAGATGATCTGCACGAATTTATCAGCAGTGGTACTTCGAGATAGTCGTATGGGAATGAATGAAAGGGAGGAACCACCTCCACGAAGGTGCTTCCGCCCGGTGGGCGAAAAAAGCGCGAGTACGTACGGGTACAACACACAAGCACTACTATAGCAGTAGATGCGAACCGACCAAAAAACTTACCGGGTACTGGTATCTGGTATTGCTGCATGTGCGTACAGCACTAAGTACGCACCTGGTACGTATTATTAAATATATACGACACGGAGAGGTTTCATGGACCGACCGCAGATTTGCAGAATGAACTTACTTGCGCATTTTGCCATATAGAGCTTACAATCGCCAATCAATCGTGGGATATTGTTGTTGATCTCACAAATCAAGGAGTCCGTGATATACTTATACCTCGCACGTTGTACTGGTATCAACATTATTTTTCTTCATCGTCACTTTTACTCATCTTATAGGACTGCAGTCCCGTTTTGAGGACGAACTACTGGACTTGGAATTCGAGTGGGTTGTCCCCAAAGCGGGACTGCAGTATTACGGAGGACCATACATGGTAAATAGGACCTACGGTACACACAAAAACGTATATATTTGCCTATTATTACTAACAATATTTGGTCATATTTACTATGGTCCCCGGTAATATTTAATATTAAAACGAGTTCGCCTTTTCCAGAACAGTTAAAACGGGGGACCATAGTAAATGGAACCAAATTTAACTGTTCTGGAAAAGGCGAACTCGTTTTAATATTAAATATTACCGGGGACCATAGTAAATGGAACCAAATATTGTTAGTAAAAATAGGGAACTATATAGGTTTTTGTGTGTACCATAGGTCCTGTTAACTATGGACCCCCGTGATAGGAGGTTTTAGGTTTTACCCTCCTCACCGATTTTCTGGACAAGCCGTGGTCACAGCTGCCGTTCGTTCCTTCTGACCCCCGGGTACATGGCTTCATTTTTATCGCGCATAGGGTTCATTTCCCACTCCTCGTCGATTTTCATCGAATGTTGCTAACCCATGCTCTCGCGCTTTCCGTTAATCAATTTGTAAGCAAGAGCAAGTTCCTATACCGTACGCAGTACGGTACGAGCATGCACTCGATGCGACTCGAACCCACGAAACTGATCTTAGTAGGCACGCGGACCAGCCGCCAAGGCATCGGGGACCGGGGACAGGTAGACTATCGCCGAGATCCCCGCGGAGGTACTTGCAGGAGTACCTGGTATCAAAATTCATTCAACATTAAACCACATTTACTCTACCAGTTATGGTATGTCGTAAGTGAAATAGTAAACACCTATTGTTGTTCTGTACTTCTGGCTGGTGATGTTGGTGGCCTTTTCTTGAAATTCCGCGATGTTTATAACTCCGAGGATCGAGACGTCAATTACCGCTACTATGTGTATGTACATTATTTTTCTTTGTTTTCTTTCGTTTTCTCTTTCATAGATAATGTATGTCATGTCTGTTATGTACTGCTGTATCCAGTATTTCGACATGGCATTGCATTGTCTGCTCTGTGCGTACTGCATACGTAACAATGTAGTATCTATGTGACGTAGCTTGTGACCACAGGGCTTGTATCTCTCCAGGATTGAAGAATCAGCACGGACACTGGTTGTGCTGGATGTCGACAGGTAGAAAGAACGGTGCTGGATGTCGACAGGTAGAAAGAACGGTTTAACGTGAAGAACACACACAAGTAAACATGAATGTTTTGTGGCCCAGGCTTTTGGCCGATATTTAGTACCAGGTATTTGATTTACCTGACGGGTGCTGTACTGTACATACGTAAACTTATTGAATTAGGCAAGAGCAAAAGATAGGTATACCTCGGGATTTTGAGCCATGTACGTATAGGTACGCTAAATATTGCACTCCTTAAAGGCTTCCAGGTCCTCTCTCTGATTGGTCAGCGCCCAAGCGTACCTGTGGTTGGCTGAAAACCAAGAACTTCGTGGTACACCTCTCTGTGGGTTTTAGAAATGCAGTCCCGTTTTGCGGACAAAGCAGTCAAATTCTAAGTATTTTGTCCCCAAAACGGGACTGCGGTCCTAAGGGCCCATCTTAACGGGGACTTTCGGCTCTTTCAATTTGACGTGTTTTTTTGTTTCTAATTTAATTTAAGGGCCCATCTTATCGGGGACTTTCGGTTCTTTCAATTTGACTAGATTTTTTTTTTCTGATTTAATCTACATCTGATTGAACGAAATTTAGTGTTCCCCGTTAAGATGGGCTCTAAAAGGGGTGTCACCTATATTTAGCTTCGATTGTGCCATAAGATAAATGGCTCGATCTGTACTGCTGTACCACGAGATTGAAACAAGAAAATGTCTCCTATTACGGGTCCATAGTTAAGAGGACCTATGGTATACATAACAACCTATATATTTACCTTTTTTTAATGGCAAAATATTTGGTCCTATTTACTATGGTCCCCCGTAGTAGCCAACAGCACAACAGTTTCTTACTGGGATATTATTTTCTGAGTGCGCGGTATTATAGTACACATCCCTCGCATAATTCGAAATGTGTTCGTGTTTTTTGTTGACAGCTTGGGTCACCTTGTCTCAGCGGCTCTGTGCCCATACTCCCATCTAGTTTTCGAAAAAAAAAGAGGCTATTTGATCCGTTTATGTTATACGTGATTGAAGCCAACTTGAGCAGCCACAGCCCACAGGGAGGTTCACCAGAAACCGGGGAGTTCTTGGTTTTCATCCAATAATAGGTACGATCGTGCGCTGGCCAATGAGAGGTAGCGCCAGGAAGGCTTTTCCCGAGTGCAATATCTGGTGCACCTGCTGCCTGATGTGGATGATAATTAAATGTTCTCACATCAGCTCACTTCCCTGAAATCCTGCCTGTTGATCAAAATCCTGCCTGTTGATCACAAAGAGCAGCTACCAGGTATAAATAACTCAAAAGGCCTCGTACCAGGGTACGAGGTACCACTCTGTCCCTTATTATATGGATTTTTTTATGCTACCATTCAATAAAAGCTGTCCCTATATTTTGGGACAAAGTCGTACCCCTTTTTCGTTTTAGCTTCTATTAATACCTTTTTTTCATCTTTTTTTTTGCTGTCACAAGTTCGTTTGATTAATGGTACAAGGCAGTAGTATTTCATACCAGGTGCAGTCAGTACGTACAATACGTACCGGGTGCGATGTGATATTCGATGACTCTATTTTACTACTTGCTGTAATACTGCTACTGCTGTTGTAAAGCAGAACCAGGTGTGAAATACGTACGAGTCTTCATACCAGTATAGCAGCAGTATAATACGTGTTGATGTTAATGGTATTGGTACGTACGAGGTACCAGTATATTTTATATTGTTATTAATAATAGTTGCACGTACATGGTGTGTATTTTTTGCAAGCAGTGGTTTATCTTGTTTTTGTGCGCACGATCTGCGACGTGCTCCAGACTTCAGACCAGACGTAGTCAAGTCGGCATCACCAACTTCTACAGCCAGCTGCAGCACCAAGCCAGCTTGCGATACGGGGACACTTGAGTGGTATTTAGGTTGGTATGGTGGCGGTTGAATAGCAGCAGCACCACAGCACAGCAGCAGTGGCAACACCAGCAGGAGCAGTACAGCGGCAGCAGCAAAGGCGCTTCGCCACACGCACACAGAGGAGGGTATTATCTTGATTGGACAGCAGCAGCAGCAGCAGCAGCAGCAGCAGCAGCGGCACAGCAAGTGCCGGAGAGACGTCTAGACGCACCGCAGCCATAGCTCTCAGCAGGGAGAGCACTACCATCTACTCGGTACTACACAGTTCCAAGGCTTGAAAGTGAGAATAGTCTAATTGAGTAGTGGTGCGCTGGAGAGGAGTTGGGCACGCCAATATCCCGTTATCCGGGGTATGATAGCAGCCCAGACGTTTCCCCAGGCACATTCGTCGTCCGTTTCTGGTCTTCATCTCCTGTGTCTGTGGTCATAGGTTACCGTGTCGGCCCTCTGTGTACCGCGCAGAAGCCTGCCTGGTACCTGGTATGTTCACTGTTTTGAAGCGGCTTATATTGGGTGAGGCAAACGGCACACAGCAGTAGTATTAATATTAGTAGTAAATTGTTCGGTCGTAGCATGTCCCCCGCGAAGGATCCGGTCCCCTTTTTAAGGGACATCGCGATATTTACATGGGAAAAACGGTACCCGCCGAATGTCAAATGTCTGTGCGCGCCCGTGTTTGCCCGACAACACTTATTACGGGGGGGGGCCATAGTAAATAGGACCTACGGTACACACAAAAAACCTATATATTCACATATTTTTATTAACAATATTCGGTCCTATTTACTATGGTCACCCGTCATATTAATACTATTAACGCTACTGCTGTAAATAAGCCGCCGGCGACAAGGAAGTAGTCCTGTCGGTGCTACACAGTCCCGTTCTGGGCACAAACTACTTGTATTTTTATTGGTTTGTCCCCGAAACAGGGCTGCAGTCCTATTAGTAGAAGCCCGCCATAGGCCCTAAGCGGTGCCTACTGGTACGGGTATGTAAGGGACGTCAACCCTTTTAGCACCGCACTCCCATGTGTGGGGGCAAAGCACCCAAATTTCAAATATTAATAGCGTGTCCCCAAAACGGGACTAGGGTCCTATGAAGAGGTTACGTTTGTGCGCACACCGCCGTGTTTGCCCATTTTTTTAAGAGACAAGACGAAATAATTATCTAAGCCCCTAAGCGACCCGGCGAGTAGGGGAAAACAGTGTATGTGTGTGTTCTTCACATCAACCCGTTCGTTCTTTCTACCCGTCGACATCCAGCACAACCAGTGTCCGTGCTGATTCTTCAATCCTAGGTGGGTAGATACAAGCGCTGCTGTGTGGTAACAAAACAACGCCACAGAAGGGACGTCAAATACCTACGCGCGCACCCCGCTTCGGCGACAAACTATTGCGGGGGTCCATAGTGAATAGGACCTACGGTAAACACAAAAACCTACCAGGTATATATATTCACGTAATTTTACTTACATTATTTGGTCCTCTTTACTATGGTCCTCCGTGATATTAATACTCGGAATTTGTCTGATTTGTCCCCGAAAATGGGTCTACAGTCCTGCAATTGGTCTGCAGTCGTAGAATTCGAGTGGTTTGTCCAAAAAGCGGGACTGCAGAGCTTTCTAGCCCTTCTTGCCTTTTTTGGACCCAATAACTCACTATCAATACTAGTATTAATACTCTACCCTCACGGGAACATTTTTATCTGTCGGATTTTCGGGTGCGTCCCGAGAAGACTCGCATTACCTGCCTGGCGAATAGCAAGCTTTAGGTGAAAGGCGTTTTTTTTTCATCGGTCACGTGTGTCTCACTGATGGTTTTTTTTTTTTTTTTTGCTGTCTCGCAACTGTTAATACGAGTCCACGAAAACATCTCGTGGGTCGCTTCTCGCTGCGTACGACTGCTGACTGGCGCTCCCGACGCCCTCACACACCCACCCCACCAGGAGCCTCCCTCAAATTCGCGGGCTGTAGTTTCCTGTGAGGAGTTGTAAAGAGCTGTTCGCAAGTGAAGTGCAAACGTTCAGTTTAGGGTTTTGACTCTTTGTCGCTTTTTGTTCCCTCCTAATTTCGACGAATTTGGACCACTGCAGCACCTCCAAGTCAAGTCGGGGCGTAGATAGGCAGGCATCTGTTGAGATAGTGCGGAAGGCCAATCTGAAGAGAATCGCAAGGTACTACCTGTACTGCCTGTGACTTAGCTCTCTTGGGCCACACTCGATCTCTGGCAAGCACGAACGAGCCGAACGTTCAACCTCGGCGTATCAACATAACGCCACCGATTAGTGCTCCGATAAAACATTACAATATACTGGTAGAAATTAGTCTCCCGGAAACCCGGGGATGGGGGTGGGGAAGATAAGGTCCTCCATACGTGGTAACTGGTTCGTGTTTTATTATGTCTTTAATACTATGGTAGGGTTTTTTAATTGACCGAAGTGGCCCCCAAGAGCAACACCACCGTTCGTTGCATACCACGACCAACACCAGCACCTGCTGCGTGGCCCAGCACCAGCGCGGTGCACCGCCTCCCCGTCTGCCACTGGCGCCATCCCGTCTGCAGCACATAGTCTCTGGCGGTTGGCTAGCCTTGGAGGCGGGTGTGCCTACGGGCGGAGCACCAGTTGGGGGTCCTGCTGAGTAGATGAAGAGGTCTCCACGGCAGTGGGTGCCCATACTTGAGATACGTGTGGTACGGGTACAGACCGGAAACACTTCTCCAAACTACCGTTCTCTCTCATGTGCAGCGGGAAATGTGTAGCTTGGTGGGGGCGAGTCCAGCCCCCGGCCGCTTCGGGCTCGCTTAACTGAGCTGTGCCATTCTCTTAGTGTGCCCTCTCTTGAGTCGGGGTTCCCTGTACTGCTGTATGTATGTTATCGAGGGGAAGCTGATTGCTTCGTACGCGTGGTATCCTGGTGTATGCACGCATATTATTTTGTGCAGAACTTGGATTTGTATAGGGCATAGAACCCATGTCCATAATCTAGTATACAACAAAAAATCCATGTAGAACGTAGTGCGAGTATGTTAATGGTATTGTATTGTGGTCCACCTATGATATCATACACCAGATTCAGGATTTAAGGTATCCATATCATATGTATAGGGTTAGAGTTTTATATTTACCTACCCACCAGCCGGAGTGCCGCAAGAAAACGAGTGGACCTCTCCTAAAAACGTTGATTGCCAAAAAGAATGGGCGTGTGCTGCAATGTGGTGTCGAGCTTGTGGTGTTTATTTTTTTTTTGGAAAGCCGTCGGTCGGAGTATAGGCGGAATGACTCATCAATCATCACCGTGGCAACTAAAAACGCATAACACCAGAGACACTATTTAATAGTAGACCACACTGCTTGTACCAAAAACAATGGGTGTAGACCGTAGATCGTTCGTTGACGGGTAGACCACAAAACGAATTTAGAATCGAAGATAGCAACACGTACATATATAGGACTGGGCTCTGGTACCTCAAGCCAGTACATTCGTATACTGGCTGCGTCAGATGCCAGTATACTGGACCCGAACAGCGCACTGCTGTTTCAGCAAAGCCGAAAACGGTCGCGTCCAAGCCGAAACTGGTAGTTTTTGGGTCTATCACGGGGTTGGGGACACCACTGCTGTACACAGCCAGTATACAAAGCACGAGCGTACAGGTCTTATGCATTCGTTTGTTTCCGTCCCATCTACTGGTATTTTGCTTGCCGTACGTTTCCAGTTTCGTCCCTGACGTATCTGAAAGCCGGGGTCACATAGCGGGCGCTCCTTCCCTCTCCCCGCGACAGTCTCCCTGCGTTTAACAAAACTGGATTTTTGTTTCCACGTCTACATCCACAAGCTGATCTATTATTACCTATTAATAGTATTTTGCAGAGACGTCTGTACTATTCTTAAGGATACAATTTCCCAATCACAGCTGTAATTCGTGCAGAATCGAAATCTGACACGAGGGTGGATGGAATCCGCGCCCCAAGTGCACGCAATCGTGCAAAAAAGAAAAAGTTTACGTGGTTCGTGGTCGCACTCATTCCTTGACGTATGATACTAGCGGGCAATACGTGTAAATTTCATGCTACGACTATATAGCAGGACGGCAAACATAAGATCGCCGTGGATAATGTATGCGTTTTAGCCTCAAGTTCGGCAAATTATTTTATCAAGTTAGGGTCCTAACGTAACCGAAATGGGTCACAGCCGTGACGGACACCATACGACGGTTTAATCCGGGGATGATGACCTAACGCTCCCGTTTTTTAAATGTTCCTCACCTTGTGTTTTTAGCGCTCGTTCGCTTCAGGGCTGTTCACAGGTCGGGTCAAACCTCGCGGGTCAGGTCGGGTCAGGTCGAGTAAGGGTGTCCGATCCGTGGGAGTTTGAAACCCTCCCGACCGGACCCGGACCGAACCGAACCGAACCGAACCGAACCGAACCGAACAGACCCGACCCAATCCGTGAGATTTCGAATACCTTCTGGGCCAACCCTGCGGATCGTGTCATGATCCGTTAAGAGCCCTGTTTCGTTTTCTTCGTTTTTTGGGAAATTCCCTCTTGATGTTTATCGGGATTTGCGAAGCGTAAGCGGTGCAGCTTTTGGGGGAGCGTACGGTAGCACAACGAGCGGAAACAAGCGTCTTGACGCGAATCGGGGGGGACGGGACGAAGTTAAAAGTAGCGGTGACAGATTTCTGTGGTCTTGACGAATGAATCACTACCCAATACCTTCTCGGTCCTATTTGTGCCTTGCGCTTCGACGCGAGTCGACGAGGGAAGAAAGGGCTGAATCCTTCTCGCGATGAAGATGCAAGGCACGTGCCGTACTCGGGGGGGGGGGGGGGGGGGGGGGGGGGGGGGGGGGGGGGGGTAGGCCGACGAAGTGACCCCGGATCTGAGCTTACGACTTTCAATAGGAGGGGAGGAGAAAACAAGAGTAGCGAAGTATTGCAAATGGAATAAAAAAGCAATGATAAAAAGCGAAAGGGGCATGCCTGCTCGTAGACCGTTGGGATCGTTGACCCGGCAGCGCATACCACTTACAGCAGTAGCTCAGAATCGGTTTTTGGGTAAAAGATACACTCGTCGAGCTCAATGGAACGAGAGCCTGAGTCTGAGAACTTTTTGGCTGCGCTCCCTTCACTGCTATAATATGACTCTGTTTGCGAACCGAAACTAGCCCGAACCCCGCCCCGTCCTGTGTGTGATGCCGACGACTCATCCCACGATACGCAGGCGTTGCATTTTTTGGTGCAACATGTTCTGACCGGTTGAGCACCTCAATTGAGCAATTACTGGTGTACCGGCTGTATATGATGCTTTTGCTATTGAAGTATGGAGTATGCTTGTTTTACGTAAAACTACGTATTGCGGGGGGACAGAGTAATCAGGACTAAATATTCTTGGTAAAAATACTTAATTATGTACATTTTTGTGTGGATGATGGGGTCCTCATTACCATGCCCCCCCCCTGCAGCCCATAGAATCTTGATCGGGTTGCGTAAACAAAATTCGTAACTTACATCGAAGTTATGTTTCGGCCGAGAATATTGAGCTTTTAAACAGCTCCTCTTGTGAGGGGCTGAGGAAACAAGGCTCCAACCCCCCCTCACGGCGAGATTGCTCCGACGGTCAACCTTTTCCCGGAATTATGGAACGGTTCCGTGGGATCAACTAACGTTTCAACCATCGCTTATTTTGTGTGCATGCACAACCAGGTGTATACTACTGTAGCTGACACGAGGGAGCCAGGGAGCCGCACCTCGACGGTTATTTAATAACGTGCAACAAGCCCCGTCGCCCCGATTACTCGCCAGCGTGGAGTTGAAGTGGCCCAGGTTTCAGCCCGATTTTGGGCGGGTACAAGAGTCATCATGTTCATGCGTCGGACTTGCGGCCTGGTTGTGCGGTCGGTGTTGCTCCTGTTATTGACGTTTCTTGCTCGCTGCACGGGGGAGGGGGAAGCCGCCCTCACAAACCTCGAGTTCCCCATCCCACAAGGAGCTTGTTGGATATTCCACCATATGAGACGGTCAGGAGGTGAGCCGATCAAGGCCATCCTTAATTCGTTTCTCCACGAACACTCGATCAAGAGGGGCCTGTACGGCAACTCGGCCTGGCGAAAGGGCAGCGGCTTCGCGAGGGATTTTTGCAACGAGGACTACGTGGTTAGCTGGGGGGGCGTACACCGAGGGTCTGCGACCGCGCAAGGGGACCAACAGCTGCAAGTGGTTCACCGTGTTCAGACACCCCGTGGCGCGGCTTGTCTCGGCTTATTTCCACTGCCGGAAGGAGGGGGACGGCGTGGAAAGAGCACAGCCTGTGCTCCTCGAGCGCCACCGACCCGGAGTTTCGCGCAGACCTCCTCAATTTCGCACGGCACTGGGGGAACTTCGGGCTGAGGCAGTTCGCTCTCGCTTTCGTGCTTCCGGAGGAGGTGCGATTTTCTCACACGTTAGACAACTCGGGGACGAGTTTGATCGCCGAGAAAACCATGGGTCCTCGCCACCGCCGTTTTCTGTAGCATCTTGTTTTTGTGTCGTCTATTTAAACAAAAATAGCAAGCCAGATTCTCTCAAATGTTTCTACCTCTCTGTTATAAGCAAATGCCTTTTGTGACGAACAGAAGGAGGTGCAATGAGCCGCCCTGAGCAGTAGAGCCTGCCGCTTGTTCGATAAAACGGTCGACACGCTCAAAATGTACAAGAAGAATGTAGTGTACCCTCAACTCTATCCCCCAAAGCAGTCAGACCCAATCAACCAAGGTTTAGCGCTATTACGGGGGGCCATATTAAACAGGACCTACGGTACACACAACCTGTATATTTCGCTATTTTTACTAGCAATTTTTGGTCCCATTTACTATGGTCCCCCGTTATAGACCCCTTGCCTAGCTTCCACGGGGCCGCCTACGATACGGGTGTCCGCCTCTTCCCCCGTTGGTGCTGCGCTTGTAAATGGATTTGAGTTTGACTCTAATCCAAAAAAAGCATTGATCCCCAAACGCGAGTGCGGTCTTGAAGAGGCTATAACCCCGTTGAGACCCCGAGAGAGCGACCAAAACAATGGTTGTGGTAACTTTGGTTTTATCAACCATTGTCTACAAACGGCGTGAGCGCCCATCGGCACGAGTACGATCACGTTGTGCCCGGTGCGGTACGACTCCTTGCACTTGTATGTTGGACACCAATCGGAGTCGTCATGCCCCATTCACGCAGTGGGCGTTGGTGTTACCGTCACTTTTTTTCATCAAGGTTCCCCCCCCCCCCCCCCCCGCCAACCTGAACTTCCAAAAAGGACTCATCCCGCGGTAGGGGTTTGCACTTTTTTTGCCTTTTGAGGCAATATTTTCCGGCCAGTTGAGCTCCTCGTGTGAGCAGCTATTAGTATGCCGGTCCGTATGATACTTTATATTCGTGTTTTTGTTGTAGGAGCAGCGCAGAAAAATCTTCGAGTGGGGTACTGAGCTTATGTAGGGAGCTCAGAAAATAAGCCCCCCCCTGAAAAGCAATGCGCGAGGGTTAAGCCGGTTGAAGCCGGAGAAGCGCGCCGTCCGTCCGACCGACAATCTGTAGGAAAAACAAACGCAACTAGATGTCTTCCGCGAACGCACAAGGTTGGCGTGGGCTACAGGTATCCTCCAGCGCGACTTCTTATGGCATGGCATGAGCTATATACCCCAACGTCACATGATGGGTGTCAAGATTTTGTCGCGATTTCGGCAAGACCGTCCTATCCGCCCCTAAACCGCTATCTGACCCTCGCCTGCTGTAGCCGACTCGTGCTCGTGCTATTTTGGGGTAGCACTTTTTTTGTTATGCTCGTAAGCTGTTCTGACGGTCCGGGCTCCGTAACCCTATCTTATACATACCCCTAGTGTTTTACTATATTGTTCGTGGTAACTATTAGTAGGCGTTCGGGATTGTTCGCCGGGTTGCACTGTTATGTTTTCCCATCTTCAGTTTGTGGGTGAGTTAATAGTGAGTTATTGATAGTAGTAGAATACAGCTCCATAGGTGGGGATCCTCAGACGGCCAAACATAGTTGCTACGATACCCCTCAGGTAGCATGCGTCCCCTCTCCTGCCCCCCACTCGCAGAACGCACCCCCCCCCCCCCCCCCCCCCCCCCCCCCCCCCACCCACGTAACGCCTCCCGCATACACCAGATCACCGAATCCCCGTGGTGAAGCGGTGTCCCGAGTGCCCGGAGTGGTACCTGCTAAAGCTCTACCTGGAAGGGGGACAGACGGTCACGGAGCAGGACTTGGGGATAACCGAGGGAACAGAGCCCATGTTGGTGTTGGATGATCTGCTCGCACCGGCGCAAGAACTCCTGCGCAGCAGCTACGCGGCGGTGGGCATCCTCGAGAACTTCAACGAAACCCTGAGCCTCTTCACGCATGTTCTGGACCTGCCCGGGTTGGATTGGATGGCGGAACACCGGGCTCTGCAGGTCGATACGGGTGCGGACAGCGCTCGAGAGCGGACATATGAGAGTACGATGGACTCGCCGTGGGAAGACTCTGAGCTGAAGAGGCTGCTGGCGCTTGATATCCTGCTATACGAGCAGGCTGTGGAAGTTCACATCGCTCAGGTTGAGCAGCATTTGGGGTGAACCTGAGGGCTAAAAGAGATGCCCTGCCTACTTGATATTACACGAGCCTGGACCGAGGCTGCGTACGGTAGGGAGGTCACTCTTGGGACGTCTTACTTCAGCAGCTCCACTCCTGGGGGTGTCTCGATAGTGAAAATGGGGGCACCCCCCACGCCGAAGCTTTGGTCCTGACACAAGCGGCTGGGACCCCCCCCCCCCTTGCACGATGTGGGCGTAAAAAAGCTCAGTGTGGAGACGTTGAACAATGCACATCTATAGCAAATCCCACAAGGTGTGGACCATCTTTCATTTCGGTACGCCTAATGGTGTGCTACATTATTCAATGTCTCCACAAATATGTGTTGACGTGCACAATAAGCAGGGAGGCAGTCCCGGCCAACTGTGTGGTCAGTGAGCATCAGAAGGGATGACCTATGTCAAGTAGCCTGGACCAGGGCCGTTAGTGCGTCACTTTTCGAGCATCTTTTGTCAGCGACTGCAGTCTTGGGAGTGGCTCCGTAGCGAATATTCCCCCCCCCCCCCCCCCCCCCCCCCCCCCCCCGCGCGCCTGCCGAAGCCTTCGGCCCAGATCAGTCAGCCTAACCAGCTTCATCAGTCAGCTTTCGAAGGGATGGCCTACTAATATTAGCCTGTGGCGCGTCAGCGTTAAAAAGTATGGCTTACTATGTAATACTAGCCTGTGACCGGTCAGCGTTAAAAAGGAGAAGCTACTTACTGTTGCGGGGAGACAATGTTAATCTACATAAAACACGGTGTGTAAACATGGGCATACCTGGTATTATGGGTCCATGGTGGGTTATGATTAGTTCTGCAGTCTGCATCAGACAGCGCTGACAGGAGAGTAGGCTACTGCTGCAGTAAGGTTTGTCCAACAAAAACGCACCTGGGGTTAGGGCGGAAAACCACACCTTTCACACACAATGTGTGCAATTCATAATCTACCTATTGGCCTACTCTCAGTCGGCGCCGATCACGTAGGCTGGTGGGTAACGTATCCCTTCCTGCCAGCAGAACCGAGACATTTGGAAGGCCAAGAGAAAAAAAACGTATCTTTCGAGGTGTGTAGTTAATTGTGTTTTTCGTTCGTGAGCACTGCTGTGCGGATTATGACGAGTCACAGGATGGATATATTATTACCCGTGCGTGGGGCGGCGGGTACGTTTCGTGGTGTACTGTAGCTCTTGTGGAGGTGGTAAAGTTGTTCAGTTTTGGATTCCTCTACAACGCAAGCATGGCCTCTTGTTTGTAACGATAGTTTGTGTGTCCCTTCGTCCAGAGGCATGGCAAACAAGCGTGGTTTGGGGTGTGGTTTTTGTCCGGTCGTGAGTGTACATACCGTTGGCGAAGCCATGTCGCGAAGCAGGAACCGCTTGCTTATGCCCGTGATTCTTCGTTTCTCATGTGCTTTGACTTTGTGTATGATGCCCGATGGGAAGAAGTTTGCTGGTCTCTAGCTGTCTACAGGAGCTCGGCAAGCAAGGTACACCATGTGGGTGTGAATGCCTTGTTTCGATTTCGTGTGTAGACCCCCCCGGGATTTTTTTGTGATGGGTAATTATTTCTGTTTCTTGTCTCAACTTGAGCATGTAGCCAGTGGACATGTTGGAGCGTGGATTGATCCAGACGTGAGAGCTACGCAAGTTAATTTGCTCGAGGTTTCATCGTACGCGGCAACGCGCGACAGGCCGCAGCACGGCCTCGTTCAAATTTTCCGTGTTCTGTAGGGTTGTCTTGTTAATAGGTGATTCAGTGATCATTGCGCTCAGATTCGAATATTGGAGCACGTAGCTCGCGAAAGTCTCATGTACCAGGTACGGTGTACTCTGTATGACGTCCTATTCGTATTTGCGTATTTGTTTTTTTTATTCCCGTGTATTTAGGTATCATTGCGAGATTATATGTATTGCTGCTTGACCCGGGTTTTGCTAGTTCTCGGTGAGTGACTCGTGGAGATGGCTTGGGGATCGGTCACAGGCAGCATGATCGTCGCCAGGATTCACCCTGGTTAGCTCGCGTGCGCGAGTCTCGGCGATTCCAAACGATCTTCTCCCCCCCCCCCCATCCCCACCCTTGCTCCGTCTCGAAAGGGATGCGTATTCAATGGTCAAATGAATAGGGCAAGCAGCAAATAAGTACCCCCCCCCCCCCCCCCCCATCCCCCCTTTTCATGTGTGCTCAAGTACACTTGAACGTAAGGACAATAGCTAGTTCTTCTGGGGACGAGGCGTTGGCACGGTATTGTAGGGCAACAACCGTTGCTTCTTGTAACACCAGCGGTGGTGTTGGAAATGGGTTTGCGTCAGTTAACGACGAGGGAGAGAGTCAAGTACCGTCAAGTTCGCAGTTGATCTCCGTCCGTGAACGATTGTGTGCACTGCTCAGAAAATGTGTGCCCGGCGGACAACACGCTTCACCTCGGCCGGCTGGGGGTAAAACTACCTTCAACAGTAGTAACACGACCGTTTGGGGGAGTCGCAAAGTATGGCGGAATATGCAGTCTCCCCTTCGCGGTCTCTCGCGTATTTTTTGTGTACGAGGTTTTTTTGTCTTCTGGTCAGAGGGGTTGCACCTTTGGTTGGCCTATTAATCCAACACCTGACCTTAAGCAAAAACAAAAAAGCAAGAGAAACAATACGATGAAACATGCCATGGCCTACAAATTTTCTGGGCAAATATCGAAAAAAGGTGTCAACACACAAATAATTTGCAGAGATAGTGTGGGTTATAGTATTATTAATAGTAGCGCGGACTCTTATCACACTGCCGTTTCGCATACACTTTAGTCTACCAGTACTACTCGTACGGGTACTTTTTATATTCCTTCTTCCCATTCATTGATTCGCCCTTCTTTTCTCTCTCCTTCCTACGGCAGGCAATAGTAGTAGTCGTAACTCAGATCTGAGGTCACATAGTAGGCTCACCTTCCCCCCTGCCCACTACAGTTTGAGCCTTCTGTATTAAGGCTTCAGCCCTTTCTTCCCTCGTCGACGTCTAATTGCGCCTACCCATGATACGGCTTGAATTAACTACCTGCACATACCCAACTGTTATTACTATAATAATATATCTGCACACTGGACACAGCAGTATCCAAAACCCAAAACCTACATGGGCTACGACGAAAATCGTCACCGGCACAATTAATGTTCATTCAGGTATCGTCCGAGTACAGAATACCTCGGTACCGGCCCGCCCGTACAGGATCACTGTAAGATTGTGCCTGGTGACTCACAAGAGAGCCAGCAGCGTGAACAGTTGAAAAAGCCGGAGAAAACTCGCTCTCGAGCCCAATTATTTGTTGACTCCTTCCTACATGGCTGGCATGTTGGCCCAAGGCGATAATTGTGCACGACCGGGGAAAGGGGGACCAAAATAAGAAAGGACAGGATAATAATTGCAAGAAAGTGAAAATTCGCGCGCAGCCAAATTTATCTCTAAGAAAGTCAGCCTACGATATACCTGGTGCCCTTCAGGACTGCAGTCAGTCTTGTTCTTGTTTTCTTAAATCGTTCTTTCTTCCCATCGACATCCAGCACAACCAGAGTGCCGGTGCCGATTCTTCAATCCTAGAAGAGATACAAGTTCTGTGGTCACAAAGCTACGCCACAGAGATACTACGTTGTCACGTACGCAGGAAGCACAGTGGGCAATGCAATGCCATGTCATCATGCTGGATACGACAGGCACCACATACACATTCTATGAGATAGAGAAACGAACGGAGACAAAGAAAGAAAAAAACAAGAACAAAAAAGACAAATCGAAAAAGAAAAAGAAAAACACCATTACTTGTAAACAGAGCAAGACTACGAACCACGGGAAAAATAACAGGCAAACCAAAGCAGAAAGCATCCTCCAGGTAGCGGCAGCAGTTTGTTGTACGAGTAGCATAGCCAGGTTCTCCCTGCTAGTAGTCCGCTAGGTACCTTGCTACCCTGACTGCCGTCTCCGTCCTACGTTCGTCAACTATGTCCAGCCCCTCGTCGTCAGACACTACGAAACTTGCAAAGCAGGTTCGCCATCCACCCACGCCACACGACTCCTTCAATAAGGCTTATCAAACGAAGAAAGGAAGCTAGAGAAAGAAATACAATGAAAATTACAGAGGATCAGCGCAAGGAAGAAAAAACAAAAACAACAACAAAAAACAAAAAACAAACCCGAAAGAAGAGAAGAAAAGGGAAGACCACGTTCGAACCAGCTGCACCAGTTGGTGGCACGAGTGGCATGGTCATGTTCTACTTCCTAGTCTGCCTGGTGCCTTGCTACCCTGTCTACCATCTCCTTCCTACTTTCGTCCACCGCAGTTTCCCTTACTACTCCTCCTCCTGTTCTCCCCCCCTCTCCGCGTTCCATTGGTCGGGTTTTCTGCCACTCCTCCTCCTGTTCCCCCTCCCCCCCCCCAATTCTCTTGGACACCACCCACGGCGGATGCGCGGCGCTGCCTACTCAGCTCAGCCTCAGCCTCGTGCCACCTCACCATGAACCGTTTCGCTGCTTCAAGGATCCTCCGGTACCACTTCCCCGCCTTTTTTTCTGCAGTGGAATACACAGCGCGGTCTCAACTCCAAACACGAAGGGGACAAGTTCCGTTGACCCTTCGGTGGCTCGGAACTCCCTAAGGTCTTCGACTATGCATATCTATGCCAACTTTTAAACTGTCCGCCAGGTCTCGGGTTCTCCCCACCAGCCATCGTTCCGAACGTTGCCGCACTGGGTAATCGATCCTTGCTTTGCGGTGCCACGCCACCCGCAAAGAAGAGCCTCCGTTTACGAAGAATGGCCGTTTCGATGCTCTCGCAACGTGTCAGCTTGAGGGCCTTCGCGTACGAGAGGGTGACATGGTCAGTACGAAGTCTGCGCTGGAAGCCAACGACTCGCAACAGGACTTGGTGGTAAGCCGTTCGAAGCTTGGCAAAGTGTTCCGCTCTGAGGGTCCACGTCACACACCCGTACAGCAGGGTCTCAATCACCTCGGCCTTCAGCATTCAGACTTTCAGGCTAAGGGGAGCGGTCGGCCTATCATACAACTCCGGGCCGAACCGTTTGAGGCATGCTCGCATGAGACGGACCCGTCGGTCGATTTCGAGCGAGAGGTCAGCGTTGTCTCGTGGATAATGCCGCCTAGGTATAAGAACTGGGCCGTCTGCTCATACCTCTGGCCTGCTGCTTCGATGACGAGCGATGTGGGGCGAGGGTTGTCTGGTCTGGTGTTTGTAGAAGCATTGATTGTCTCTGTCTTCGTTTCCGACACCGTGAGGCCTCCTGCTTCGAAGACAGACACGATGACTGTCATCATTTTCGCGAGCCCTTCTGCCGAATTTTGAGATAATTCCTGCGATGGGCAACATGCCCCATACCGCCCTTCGCACGCACGCCAACGGTTCCTGCTCCTACGTTCGACCTAATCCAGCATCATTGAGTTGGACCAAATCCCTTAAGATGGCTTCGTCTTGGCTGAAGCGTACGAAGTCTAGTACGTCGTGTAACGCAGCAGCGAAGAATACGTTGAACAGTATAATATAGCGGTGATAGCACACAGCCTTGCCGCAGCCCCTGCGTGACATCAAACCATTCCGAGTGCTCGCCGTCATCAGTATGCACGCGAGCCCGCATGCCATCGTGGAAATTACGGATCATTCTGAGCATCTTGGTTGGTGCGCCAAAGAAAGTGTGTGAGTACCTCCCATAACAACATCTCTCGGTCGACAGAGTCGTAGGCTTTCTGCAGATCGACGAAGCACATACATGTACAGGGGGATTTTCCTCTGTCGTCCGAGCTCTTGCAACCGGCGCACAACGAACAACATGTCAATCGTTGATCGTGCGGGGCGGAAGCCGCACTGCTGTTCCTCCGGGAGTAGTTCCTCGGCCTCGCAGTAGTTGGTTAGTTGCTGAGGCGGGACGGGGACAAACCACCCAAATTTTAGATTGTTTGTCCCAAAAATATAGGACTCTTCAGTACTACTGTAGTCCGAGAAGAGCTAAGTAAGGCCGGTTTCAGGCATATCATGAGGGCCAGGGAGGGCGGTACAGGTATTGTACCTTCGTGCAACAATACCTGGTACGTGTACATCTATCTCTGCACCTATCTTCTTGAAGATTGCGAAACCAACGAACGGGTTTGGGTTGCGTCCGGAAAAAAAATCTCGAAAAACTGAACCATGCTCGCATTATGGGGCTCTCTCTTGGAATTTTTAAATTTTAGTATCAAAATAATATTATTTAAATTTTGGCCCAGAAAAAGCGGCGAGCCCGCAAAGAGGGTGCAGTTGGGTGCCCGTTTGCGGTGGCCTCAAGTATTCTGCAGTCACGTAGGGCGGTGAGGGACTTTGGAACTTACGAGAGGCGTATTCTCGTCCGGCGGTGACAGCGTGCTTGCATTGTCTATATACGTACCTCTGGTACATCCTGCACGTGGCAAGTCAAGAAGTCATTCCCGTTGATCAAGAACAACAACAATGGGAATGATCATTATCATTCCCATCATCAGATGTCACATTTCCATTGCTCCCCAATGGGATGGGTCATTCAGTTCGCTCATCAATGGGAATGACATTACCATTGTCTGTTGTAACTCATTCCCTTACGGGTATCAAGATGTGAGGGGTGTTCTGTACCAATGTGCGGCATGTTTATACAGGGGCGAAAACACTCGAAACCTAGAACATTCGAGGTGGCAACAGCACCAATCTGCAAAAACGACGACAGCAGTTACTGCTGTGCTGGAGGGCCCGCTACTGGAACAGGAGGAGCAAGCTCACGCCTGAGGTGGGCTCATTCGATGTTGCACCACGCGCGCTACACTGCTGATAGGCATGTCCCCTGCATTGTGTTTCAGCTGTTGCTATCGCCGAAACCGTCTTTCCGACATCCGAGTACGTACGTACAACGCAATGGTGCTATATACTACTGCTGTCCTCTACGGACTATAATATAATGATCGTATGATCTTCAAATATCAATCCACACGTGGATTATATTTATTGCCAAAGTGGTCAATTTTCATCGGAGAACCCGGTCTGTTTGGTCGAGTCACCAGTCACATCCCCGCTCCCCTGCTGACCTTGAGGATGTACTAAGTTTAGGGTTGTGGCAGTCAGTCAAACGCTGTGTCGCACCAGTACCCACGAGCCGCTTTGGTACAGGGGGTACTCTCATGGCGCTCAAGTTGCTTCGTTGGAGGTATGGAATGATGCTGCAGCAATACGTACAGCAGGTACTGCTTGTTGCTGATGTCTAAGGTACGAACGAGATACTGCTCGTTGCTGCTGTACAGCAGTACCAGGCCCTGCTTTGTGGCTGCTGTACAGCAGTACTGCTGTACGAGTACCAGGCACTGCCTGTTGCTGTTGTCCCAGGTACTACGACGTGTTGCTGCTGAACAGCAGTACGTATCTATCCCAACTATTACGGTACTATTATGCAATATGGTCTCTTCGTTGCGTATGTGCTCGTCTTATATACGCGCAGTCCGACGGCATTATCATCTTCGCGAGAGGTCGAACTCAGCCCCGTATACAACCTGCCAGAGGTATAATCATATGTGCCAGGTACCAGGTACCACGCATGAAAACACTCACCGGAGGTAATATTTTTCCATGTACCATCTTTGAATTTGTGATCACCGGGTGCGCTTTTGCAACTCTGGTGTATAGGTAACATACAGCAAGCAGTACAGGCAGCAGTAGCTGTTCTGTCACGTACCCCTGCCTGGTTGAGTAGCACCATACAGGGGGGTCCCGCAACCGGCGGGTGTGCTACCGAGGAGGTCTTTTCAACGGAACATCGAGTGCGAGCAGACTTGACCAGATGAAAGGGAGTGTGACAGCGAGGGCATGTGAACCGACCCTGGCCAGGGTGCAGGGGGTGTGACAACAAGGGGGTGTGTTACAGCGGGACTATTACGGGGGGCCATAGTAAATAGGACCAAATATTGTTATTAATAATGGTGAAAAAAGGTGAACATATACCTGGTAGGTTTTGGTGTGTACCGTAAATCCTATTTATTATTCCCCCCGAGTAATACGGTAGTAAATGGGACCAAATATTGTTAGCAAAAATAGTCAAGTATATAGGTTTTCGTGTGAACCGTAGGTCCTATTTACCGCGGTCCCCCGTAATAGTAGCAAGGGGTGTGCTAACGGATGAGGGGATTTGGTCTGAAAGCAATGCGCTTTTCCATTCCCACGCAATGCCGATGATCTATTAATCAACAGTAAGGCTCACACGCTTAAAACCGGGGTTGATAGCAAAAAAATCCGGCCTTGCTGCGACTCTGGAGAACCGTCACCTCTACCACTTTCGATGATGAACTTCCCGAGGGTCACACCTCAGAGGCCTTGCCCCACTGAAACACTAACTGACGACATCTTGATATGAAACCTTGAAACCTTCCTTTTTAGTCCACCCCCCGGCACAAACTATACCGTTACCATGTGACCATGTTATACCGTAGCGGTCGCGCTGGTGTGTAGCGCTGAGTTCCGTGATCGGGCAATCGCAGCGATCCTTGCTGGTACTGGTGTCCATGCCGTTGCGTGTTGCGTGCGTGCTGTGAGTTAATTCTGTCCACCGGGTGCGATGGTTTGGAGTTTGATGCTGGTTTCTGGTGTGCCTCCGAACGGGGGGGTGGTAGTCGGCGTACCCGTGGTGATGAACTGACGCGTACCCGTGGTGATGAACTGACGGTCAAAAAGAAAAACAGCATCTGTTGTATCCACGGGTGTGCTCTAGCTCCTGGAGGGAGGTGTGTTATTACGGGGGACCATAGTAAATAGGACCAAATATTTTCAGTAAGAAAAAGTAAATATATGGGTTTTTATTTATACCCTAGGTCCTATTAACTATGGACCCCCGTAATAGCTAAAGGGCGTGCGTGTGTCATCATGCGTGTTCATGCGTGCGGTAGCCTCTTTGATACAGAGGGTGCTCCCGTGGCGCTGAAGTGCTTTGTTGGATGCATTGTGTGATACTACAGCAGTAGTAGTACCAGCAGTAGTAGTACTGATACTGAGTGTTGCTGCTGCTGCTGTACGAAGGTATCAAAGTTTGGTCCTCTTCGTTACACGTTCGTTGCCGATGCCCATTACGCTCAGTCCGACGCCATTATCGTCTTCGCGAGGGGCGAGGTATGCGCCGGCCAATAATGCCGGGCACTCTGTGTGTAACGGCAACCGGCACTAATACCTCCGCACACTGCCGCACTGCTTAGCCCCACCTTTGCCGAACGGTTTGACATACACTATAGCGGGCAGCCGGCTCTACCCAACCGGCTCTGAAGAGAGACCACTACTGCTGTGTACGTACCAAGTACCAGGTATGTACTAAAGGTCCTCAATTTTCCATCCAGAGTGTTCCTGTGGGCTGGTGGTACCCTCGAATGCTGGTAAGAGTTGGTGCTGGAGTTCGAATCCCACGTTCGTCGCGCTTTTAAGCTTATTTGCAAAAATAAGTAAATTACGGAATCAGCTGCTAAGAGCGCCTACTTTTGTAGCAGGGGTAGGCGCAATCCGACGTTATAACAGTCGACGAGGTACGGAAGAAAGGGCCGAAGTCTCCTCGCGATAAAAACGCCTGCCAAGGCAAGAATCGTAGCGGGGAGGAGGGAGAAGACCCTGCTTCGTGACCCCGGCTCTGAGTTGCGACGAGGAAGGAGAGAGAAAAGAAGGGCGAAGATAATAACTACGTAGGGTACCTGGGTACTCGGGCGCCCGGTTAGCAGCGTGTTCCCGTGGTCAGAATTGCCTGACAATACCTCCAGAAACCCTTTTTTTCAAGCGCACAAACGATCCAGCGCAACGTAGCTATATGGGGTTCCAGTGCCTGGTCCATGTGAGTACAACACGACATCACCAACTAAAAATCTGACACCCGGTTAGCAACGTGTCCGCGTGGTCATCATGCCTGCCAATACCTCCAGAAACCCTTCAATCACGCGCACGATCGAGCGCAACGCTGGCCTCGGGGCTTTACAGCAATACCCGATAATGACACGTACGACATATATGATACGTGCATTTGTTTCATTGTTCAGTTTTGTATTTTGGCGGCGGGCGATTTCCGAGTTTGCGTTTGTTTGTTTTATGTTTTCATGGGATACTCTTCTGCTCCAGATTCGTTGGCATATATGATACGTGCATTTGTTTCATTGTTTAGTTTTGTATTTTGGCGGCGGGCGATTTCCGAGTTTGCGTTTGTTTGTTTTATGTTTTCATGGGATACTCTTCTGCTCCAGATTCGTTGGAGCCTCTTCTGTGAGCACGGCCTCTATTCTGGCGATAGAAACATCAACAAGGACGCTTCAACTATCAGTAGAGAATTTTACATATTACGGCGGTACATCTTAGCAGATATCATTCGGGGATGATGTGTCGCAGCGTCGCCCAGTCGGTATATGGTCTGACACCTATGGTCTGACACCCCGGCGACGAAGAACTTGAAGAGGCAACGCTCGTCGTTCGAAGTAAAACGAAGGGTGCAATTGCCGGTAAAGTTTGACGCTTTTGCAGTTTTCCTCTCGGCGATTTTTTGCATTCGACATGCGCCCTATATCCCCACCCCCCCCCTATACTTTCGGAGAAACTCGTCTCGGAAACATCGTCGCAGGGAGGTGTGCTATCCTATTACACAGGTGATAGTGTTATAGTGTTATACGGTATGTGTGCACGTGTGGTCGATACCTGCTGCTGGTGAACAGCACGCGACAGCCTTCAAGAACCTGGGCGTTAGTGCCCTTTGGACGTGTCGCGCACACGATATGCACCCGGTAGAAATGACCGAGATCGAACAGATCATATATGTCAGGTGCCTGGTAGTCCGATTACAGGCCTGCCCGGAAATACCTAGATCATGAGTTGGTAATCTGATCTCGTGTGTTCGGCGTGTCGTACAGACACCCTACCCGGCGAAAATGACGGAAAGTGGACAATATCGTACATAGTCCGTTACGAAGCAGGGACATTTTTCTGCCCGGGAACAAAACTTGAGACCATTAAATGGGGATATGAGCTGGAACGAGTTAAGATCATGAAATACAATGGGGATCTGACCTGGAATGGTCCAGACCATCAAAATGGGCACGTGTAAGATCTGTTCCACGTGTGTGTCCTTCCATCCGCTAAGCTGATCACGCTCGCCCCAACCAATCCCCACAATCCCCACCCTTCTCCCCCCTGTCCAGTGCCCGCTTTTTGTACAGGATCGAAGCGGCGCAATCATAACCGGCTGGGCTACTACTGGTCAGCTGCGGGGTATTTTTTTACCCGCGTTTTCAAATCCAACAAAGCGCGGTGGAAAAGGATCACAGTTGTTGCTCGCGCGGATTTCCCGACGGTTTCGGTGAAAAAGGATCGTAGTCGTTGCTCGCGCGGATTTCCCGACGGTTTCAGGCACCGGTGGGTAGTTCCCGAACCGGCACTTATTTCCGGTTCGTGAGTTGCGGCTGAATTAGCCCTCGATCGGTGGTGGGAGTTTCGCCGACGTGAAGGGTCTCTCGCCTAACCGACACGTTTGTTTCTGTTGATTTTTAACGTAGGCGTTTCAGGCGCGACGGCTTTTTTTTTAGTTTGTTTTTTTTCCCCTGTCGGTGAGGACGGGCGGTCGATGTTTATTGTGGAAAAAAAAGGGGACGAGGTTCGCAGCCATCAAGGGTGAGGACGGTTATCGTTCGTGTTGGCAATCGCACCTCACGGAGGGGGAGGCTGGGGGAACAGCGGCAGCCCTACCAGCGTGGGCGATTACCACCACAAACGGGAGCGATTGGAGGATCATCATCATCAGCAGCAGCAGCAGCAGCAGCAGCAGCGGCGGCGGCGGCGGCGGCAGTTGGAGGCCGGGGAAGAGGAAGGGGAAGTAGGAAACGATGCATCTCGAGCACACCGTCGAGAATGTTAGCCGCAAGACCAAGCCTGGGTGGGGTGACCCCCCATCTCTCGCGCGGTCACCCACCACCCTCGTGGGCGGAGACGGGAGACGAGAAACCACCTCTGGATCTGGAACGTTCCTCGGACCGGTGACGACGGAGGGTACTAAGGCGGCGGTAGAGCGAAGGGGAGGGGCGGGGTTTTTTTCTGACCCGTTGCAGACGCTCACGGTGGAGCACCTATCGCGGCATTCCATGGACTCATTTGCGTCTGCTGACTGCCTATTGGCTGACGATGTCCGCGGCGATGGAAGCGGTGGGGTTTCCACCAACGGAAGGAGTTCTACCGGCGGAGGGGGGGCAGGGATTTTTTCTGACCCGCTGCGGACGCTCATGGTGGAGCAACACTCACGGCATTCCGTGGACTCGTTTGTGTCTGCTGACTGCCTATTGGCTGACACTGGCGATGGTGGGGTAGGCGACGGCGGGATTTGCAACGATGGAAGGAGTTGTGCCGGCGGAGAGAGGCGTGCTGACGGGGGGGGTGGGGTCGCTGCGATCACCCATGGCGAGCTGATGAAGAGCAGGGAGCGGGGGAGGGGGGAGGAGGATGAAGAGGAGGAGGGAGGAGCGGCGGGATCGATGCCGCTTCGACGAGATGATAACTATGGGGAAGGTGAAGAACATCGTTTCGAACTTGTTTAGCCCTCCATCCCCTTACATCCCTGTGCTCTTCATGCAAATACTGAACGAAAGCTATACATGTATCAGATATCGGAATAGGTATCGATTTTCCGGGTTTTAGTCTATCGGTATCGTATCGATTCGATTCTCCTTCGATATCCAACACTACGCGAGAATGTTTGTTTGGTTGAGGGGGGTGGGGGGGGGCACAGCGGGGCGGCGCGGGGGGGGGGGGTGTACTCGTTATCATGCATGGCCGTAGTCGTATGACCATAGACCCTCGCATCCCTACAATGCCAGGATGGACCACGTCGGGTTGGGGGGATGTTCTCATATTGCATGACCGTAGTCGTATGACCATAATCCCTCGCATCCGTACAATGCCGGGACCCAGCACGTCGGGTTTTCACCGACCAGGCAGACATTGCTTGCATCAAGCGCCGTGAGGTGTGCGGCGAGTCGCATGAAGGGTGAGCTGCATCCTATTATACTAAGAATCGCTTTTGTGGCGGATATTCTTGCGTATGGACGACAGCGTCGATAATTTTATTTATTTTATGGTGTGGCCACTTCCAGAGAGAGCAACGGGTATAGTACACTCTGTAACTGCCTCGTGGATGCCTTGCCATATACACGCTACAGCAGTACCTGATACGATCATCCCCCTTGCGCGGAGTTGAGGTTTTCCACCCCGCACAAAAATTGTCTAGCTCACGCGGTGAGAGGCGTGCTTCACGGCGTCGTCGCAAACCGACGCCAACCCAACATATATATATGCGAGGTATAGTATAATATATATATATATACTGGGGGGTGTGGGAACAGTGGGAGCAAAAGGCCGGGGGGGGGGCGGGGACAGCGGGGGGGCGGGGGCGAGGGGGATCAGTGGATGGATTATCGTTTTTGTTCAGTGCGAGGGTCTCAAGTTTGCGCTGCGTTTTGCGGAACAGGATGGAGTACGTAGCGAATGCCCCCCGCCCCTTAAATATCTCTCCGGTGTGTTGGCAGTGTCTCCTTTCGCTTTAGTTTCGAGACTAATGATTTATTATAACAAAACACTTGGAAGACATTCTCGTACCGCCCCGCTGTGGAACAAGCGGCACGAAAAACTTGTGTGTGTGTGTGTTTTTTTCTCTGAGGATATAGAAGTAACCGCTACTGCTGCTGCATGTGACGTCTCGCTTCCTCTCCCCCTTTTCCCGCTATCCGTTACCTTTCGGGCATCCTCTCCCCCTTTCCGCTATCCGTTGACCCTCTTCGCCGCCCGCGTCCCCTTTCCGGTGTCTGTTCTCCCTCATAGGATGGCCGATCTCGAGAGGGGCGAGGTTTCTCTCGGTGATGGCGTTTTGGTTGTCCCACACATCGTCCGTGTACGCGACGAAGGCGCTGCTGTCGAGACCCGGCAGGACAATCCGTAGCGTTGTGGTCATCACGTGGTGCCAGGTAAGGGCTCGTTCGGGGGGGTAAGGGAGGAGGAGGAGGCAGGAGTATTCGGAGTTCTGTAGTACAAGTAGTAGTAATAGTAGTAGTAGTAGTAATGGTAGTAGTAGTAGTAATGGTAGTAGTAGTAGTAGTAGTAGTAGTAGTAGTAGTAGTAGCAGTAGCAGTAGTAGTAGTAGTAGTAGCAACAGTAGCAGTAGTAGTAGTTGCGGTAGAAATGGTAGAATTAATATGAGTACGTCGTAGTAGTACAGTAGTAGTATAATAGTAGTACAGCAGTAGTAGTACCAGTAGCAGTAGTAGGATGTAGGGCTTTGTTTTCGTGTACGAGTACCCTCGACCTTGTCCCTAATCTCTCTTGTTCCCCAAGCTCTACTCTCTCGATCGGTCTAAAGCACACCCCTTTAACCGTTTTGATTAGCACTGCAGTCCCGTTTACGGGACACACCAGTCTAATTCCAAGTAGTTTGTCTCCAATTGTCCCCAAAACGAGACTGCAGTACCAAAAGGGTTGAGGCAAAGCGAACCCCGTCCCCAGCCCCCCCGCCTTAGCTCTGGCATTGTCTTGAAGCTCCCATATTCTTCTCTCATGATACCTCAACTCCGTGAAATCACGAAATACCTGGCCCGGCAATCGCTCTCCAGCTACTACGAAAGCAGCGGCCTTGTCTGTTCGCGCGTTCTATTTCGTATAACAACAGCCTGTCAGCGCCGCTCCGTGCTGTAACTCACTTGGTATTTCCACTCGCGCCATCAAACACACAAAGCCACGTTGCTGCCACCAAAAAACACACTCTATCGAAAATGCTAGCGGTCCCTGGCCCCAGAGTGAACGTTAGCGTCAAGCGGGACCCGACCTCGAACCCCTCCGCCCTGCTGGTCCTGTCCTGAATTTATGAAAATCACCTCTTTCTAGATGATCCCCGCATCAACCTGTTAGAACTGTTGCCCACCTCCGACAAATGATGATCTATCTGAGCTGTCTACAGTAGATGATCTAGTTCCTTAACTGCCGCTGTGAGAGGTTGTGCAGGATATATCTGTTCATGGTACAGATCGAACCCAGGAAGCACGTGCCACGTAGGGCATGCGGCTTGTACGGGTCCCACACGGCGACGTGAAGTACGATTAATAGCTGTAGATCATGCGAAACACGGGAATTAGATCAGGCTCGACTCACCTAGATCATGATCTATCTGTAGATGATCTGTCGGAGTGTGAACTCTTAACAATATGACGACTATCACACGTATCTCTTTTCCGAAACTCTAAGCGCTTAATAACCCTGGCCCCAAAAATACCAATCCCAACCCGCCCAGCTTTTTGCTATTTTGTCCTTTTACTACACTAATGCTGATTTTTTTTTCCTTCCATGCCCTCGACCGCAATTGTGTGTGTGTTTTTTTTTTAGTGTATGGCGAGTTTTATTCTGGTCCTCACCTTGGGCACGCTTGGCGAGAGACAGGATGCTGTCGACGGGGCCTGGCGGAGCCCCTTCCTGACGGAAATGGCGAAAGCCCTGCCGACGAATGCACTGTTAGGGGGGTGGAACTCCAAGAGTCTTCTGGGGGGAGGGGCGGAGGCTGTGGTGAGTCGTTAGAAGGAAGGCCGTTTTTTTTTTCGTGATGTGGGAGCATTGTTTGGGGGGGTGAAACTCCAAGAGTCTCCTGGGGGGAGAGAGGCAGAAGGTGCGGTGAGTCGTCAATAGGCTGATCGTTTTTTTTCGCGATATGGGAGCAGGAATGAGCACCGTAGTAGGGAGGTGTGTGAGACACCCCCGGTGATAGCATTTATGACTTTTTAAAAAAACCACCCTGGGTGGTATACTCTAGAGGGGATGTTATAGGCTCCTCCAGCGTAAAGGCTCTGTCAGACACTTGTTGACGTCGGGCTCAGGGAAACGACGCGATCCACCCCTCTCCCACAAACAGCGGTGATTATCACACCCCCGGTGATAACTTTTGGGGCTCTCAAGGAATGGCACCAGGTGTGGTATATTGCGGTGGGTGTGATATACAACGCCCCGGGTGATGTACACCGTCGTACCGCTCTGGTCGAAAATATAAGTTCCATTTATACATCAGTATGAAGACTAAGCGTTCGTTACATTTCTGTGCAGAGTGATACACGGTAAAGGGGTAGGGTTGAGAAGGAGGAGGAGGAGGAGGAGGGCGGGGGGGGGGGGGGGGGGGGGGGGGGGGGGGGGGGGGGGGGGGGGGGGGGGGGGGGGGTACTCGATAGGAGAGATGTACTCGATATCATGCATGGCCGTAGTCGTGTGACCATAGACCCTCGCATCCCTACAATGCCGGGACGGAGCATGTCGGGTTTTCACCGACCAGAGCAGACATTGCTTGCACCAAGCGCGAAGCGCAGTGAGGTGTCCGGCGAGTCGCATGAAGGGTGAGCTGCATCCTACTAAGAACCGCTTGTGAGGCGGACTTGCATATGGATGACAGCTTCAATGAGTTAGTTTAGGGGGGGGGGGGGGGGGGGGGGGGGGGGGGGGTGGGGGGGGGGGGGGGGAGCAGTAGGGTAGTACAGCACCGTATCACCCAATTGCTAAAGTAACATGCACATTAGAGGTGGTTTTCCCGAAAACGGGGAGAGCTCAAACGCCGAGCGATGATGCCCCTTTGGAAAAACGGAAATATGTCGTCGAGATATTTCCCAGGCCACCATCCCCGTTGCGCGTGCCCCCCCCCCCCATTCACCCTTTGAGGAGTGCATTCCCATTTTGGGAACAAACCACTCAAACTCAAAAACTATACGTAATCAGTTTGTCCCCGACCCGAGACTTCTGTAGTCCTAAGAGGGCTGAAGCATGGTTTGGAGAAAATCGGGTCTGAAAATCGTCCTAGGGGGTGTGTTATCTAGCCACCCTAGCGTGATGGTGTGATACGGTAGTGGCAGGAGGACGATGGCAGTAGGGGTGGGAGGAGAACGAGGACGAGGGCGCGGAGCGTGGAGGTAAAAAGAGGAGGAGGATGGTAGTGGTGGTGGTGGTGGTAGTAGTGCTAGTGCTTGTACCGGTGAAAAAAAGGGTTAAAAAGTAGATGTAAGTGGTTGTCGGAGTAGCAGCAGCAAGCATAAGTCGTGAGCGTATTAGTAGCAGCAGTTAGGGTTGCCTACCGCGTGTTCGATAGAATGGTTGACACACACTGCTTGTGTACGAGATAAAATAACTAGCCCTAGCCCGGAGCCAATCAGAGCAACCCTAAGTCTGACCCTGAGCCAATCACAGCAACCCTAACTCTAACCCTAAAAGCCAATCAGAGCAACCATAACCTTGACCCTACGCCAATCAGGTCAACCCTGACCCTGACCCTAAGCCTATCCGACCGAATACCGAATAATGCTCTACTGGGTAGCAACAGCAGAGCGAGTCAGATACCTAAAAATGCAGAATTCAGGGTTTTCCCGCGCAACTACGGTAACCGAAATTCCTACTATTGCGGGGGTTCATTGTTAATAGGACCTATGGTATACATAAAAAACCTATGTTTTCACCTATTTTTACTAACGATATTTGGTCCTGTTTACTATGGTCCCCCGTAATACCACCCCCTTCGGAAACGTTCGGGGTAGAGCAACGTAAAATCCGATGGCGTTTTGTGCGGCTGATAAAAAACGAAAGGCCCACCAGCTACATTCAGATTTTGAAGTATACACAGCCCAAAAAAACGAAAAAAAACGTACTCGTACCGCTGTAGCGACCAGCGAAACGAAATCGGGACGAGTGCGTATACTCTTGCAACGGTGTGTTCGGTGGCGTGTATGATAAAAGTGTACCGGCGGTGTTCCTCGGTAAATACTCTACCGAAGGCTTCGGAAAGGTTCGGTACGGCCTCAATACCCTACCGAACTCTCCGGTATGGTTCGGTGCGTACTCGATGCAAGCACCCGAGACTTGGGTAAGTTTGGTACGGCCACCCCAAAATACCCCGGGTACCGGCTTACCCTACGCAGCGCTCCCTACGTGTATGTAACATGTTTTGTACAGCAGTAGCTATTGCTGACTGCATGACCTAATGTGGCCGGCGACTTGAAGCCAGCGGACCCACGGCCGTGCCAAAGGGTCCTTGTATGCCCGAACAGCGTGCGTGCTACCTGGTACAGCAGTATACACGCGGTGCCCGAATACCGTATACACGCTCGCAGGGATGGATTTCAACCCCGATTAGATTTTCTCCTGGAAAAGCAGGCCTTAAGGGGAGAAGTACGACGGAAGTGGCGGCTTTGAGAAGATCTCTCATCGAGATGTTTTCAAAATAGGCGCGCGGCTCGGCGTTTGCACGCCTCGTTGCACAGAGAAAAAATCGGCCAAGAGATTCGTTCGAGGGGGTGTGTTATCTTTATCACCCTAGTGTGATACGGTGTTATCTTGTCACACGTGTGGTTCGGCAAGTATGTTATCTTATGACACGTGTGGTACGGTGTTATCTTGTCACACGTATGGTACGGTGTTATCTTATCCCACGTGTGATACGGGGCGCTATATTATCACACGTGTGATACCGTGTTGTCTAATCCCGCTTGTGGTACGGTGTGTTATATTATCACACGTGTGATACTCTGTGTTTTATTGTCACACGTGTGATACGGTAGTGTTATCTCATCACCCGGTGTGATATGCTGTCACACGTGTTGTACGGTGTTATCGTATTACACGTGTGGTACCGTGTGCTTTCTTATCAAACGTGTGGTACGGTGTGCTATCTTATCGCCCGTGTGATACGGTAGTGTTATGTTATCCCCCTGGTGTGATACGGTGTGTGTTATCTCATCACCGTAGTGTGATGCGGTGTGTGTTATTTTTATCACCCTGGTGTAATACGGTGTTATCTTATCACACGTGTTACCTTTTTCATTCATTAATAGTAAAAACTCTCCGTGATGACGTCGTCGTTCTCTCACCTCCTCTCTTCTCTCTCTCCGCGCAATGTAGGGTCTGGCGTCGGTTTTGTTCTGCCTGGCGGTGTTTGCCGATAACGCCTGTCTGGGCGCTGTGAACGCCTCGTTTTTTCAGGTTTCAAGGGCGCTCACCCTTCCCTTCGTCGTGTTTATGGGGTGAGTGTCGTGGTAATCGTACCGGAGGAGGAGGAGGTGGTCGGGGAGGGGTGTATTCACGTCTTCCCACTACAGTGCGGTAGGGGAGAGAATATTCCTAAGGTAGGAGAAATAGTCATGCCTCTACAGAGCGGTAAAGGTTAGAGGGGGGGGGGGGGGTACTCGATGTTATGCATGGCCGTACTCGTATGAGTATATAGACCCTCCCTTGCATCCCTGCAATGCCGGGACGGAGCACGTGGGGTTTTCACCGACTAGGTAGGCGTTGCTTGCACCGATTGATGAAGTGCCGTGAGATGTTCGGCTAGCCGCACCGACCAGGTGGACATTGATTGCTCCGAGTGATGAAGCGCCGTGAGGTGTTCGGCGAGTTACATGAAGGGTGAGCTGCATCCTGCTAAGAACCGCTTGCGAGGCGGACTTTCTTGCGTGTGATATGGATGAGAGCGTGGAATAGAGGGGGGGGAGGGGGTACTCATTTGTTGCTTGCCTTAGTCATTTGACCATTGACCACGCATCCCTTTCGAGACGGAGCACCGTTCCTACTCCTAAGAGAGGCACCTCCAATATTTGGGCGCTCATTTCGATGTTTCCATATTACATAGAAGCTTTTTGCTAATCTTATGCCCTTCCTGTTTGGATGCCTATGGCCACCGTCTATCTCCTAGGATAGCGATCGCTTTCTCGCTGCTATCTGGTGTATCAAACTCCTCCATGTCACATTCGTCTATTCCGCTCATCTCTTCTAACACATCCCGTTCCTCCTTGTGCATTTCACATTCTCCTGCTATGTGAGTTCTACTCTCTATTGCTTTGCCACGCGGACACTTTTGTGCATCTATTTTCTCCTCCCGGCTACTGGTATACCTCTCTTTCTTCTTTCTGGCAGGTCGTCGAGGAGGGGAGTGGTGGGGTGGTAGTACTAGTAGTAGTAGTAGTAGTAGTAGTAGTAGTAGTAGTAGAAGTAGTATTAATAGTAGTAGTAGCAACAGTAGCAGCAGCAGCAGTACTAGCAGCAGCAGCAGTAGTAGTAGTAGCAACAGTAGTAGTAATAGTAGTAGTAGTAATAGTAGTAGTAGTAGTAGTAGCAGCAGCAGCAGCGGCAGCGGCAGCAGCAGCAGCAGCAGTAGTAGTAGCAGTAGTAGTAGTAGTAGCAGCAGTAGTAGTAGTTTTGGTAGTATAAGTGGCAATGTTGTTGTACGTATTCCGTCATGTGCTCGTACACGGTAGGTTATGTTGCTGCTGTCAGGACCTAAGCGAATGTTGCGTCACGTCCTTGGTGGCCATTGTCGGTTACATACCCACGCGGCTTGCACGGCGACTTGTTGGGCAAGGCATATTCTAAACTGGGACTTGTACGGCAACGTGAGCGGTATACGACGCGCTACACGGTACGGTAACGCTTCGGTAATGATATGGTAACCGTACGGTACACCCACGGGAACAGCAAGGTAAACGTACGGTAACGGAACGGTGTTTGTACGGCACCTAGAGCGATTTACGGTGCGCTACACAGCATAGTATGGGTTCGGTGACGCTTTGTTGACACCACGGTAAAACTGCGGTAACAGCAAGATAACGGCGCCGTAACCGTGCGGTATCCGTACGATATCATAGCCGTTTTCTTGCCGTTTTTGCCGCGGTGTTAAGGCGCTGCTGGCACAGCGTTGCTGAAGCGTTACCATACCGTGTAGCGCACTGTGTACCGGTCTAGGTGGCGTATAATCACCCTACTCAATCATGCCTTGCCCTACATATCGCGGCGCAAGCAGCGCGGGCACGTCCTCGCGACGATCGTCACCAGGAGAGTGACGGAATACCTCGACAGCAGCGACGGAGGCCACCGCATACAGGCAGTTCACGGTGTATGTACAGCTATGTGCATTGAGGCGTTTACTCCCGCTATTACGACGTAGAACTACCACTAATTCTACCACTGTTACTACTGCTACTACTACTTTTACTACTACAACCACTGACAATATTATTGTACGGCACCTTGCGCGGCATACTGTGCGATAACCGGGACGTTATCGCTTCGGTATCTCTAGGATAACGCTACGGTAAAACTGGTGTATCAGTACGCTAACCGTGCTGTAACCACGTGGTATCCGTACCGTGGCAGTACCGTAATGGTACGGTAACGGCACGGTGGCGATATCGTTACGTTACCACTGCGGTAACACTACGGTATCCGCACGGTAAGCACAATGCAACGGCACGGTATCGCTTCGGTAACGCTACGGTAACGTATTGTGGAAACTACGGTAACCGTACCGTAACCCTACCATAACAGAACGGTAACCGTACGGGCGGTAACCGTACCATAACAGAACAGTAACCGTATGTGCGGTAACCGTACGACGACAGCACGGTAGTGATCCGGCACTGGTGCGGTAACGGTACGGTAGGAGTACGGTATTGGTACGGTGGCGATAACGGGGCGTTTTCACCACGGTAGCGCGAACGGTAACCATAGTGGAAACGACAAGGTAACGCTTCGACAACCCGCACGGTAACACCATGGTAATACTGCGGTAACAATGCGGTAAAACTACGCTATCGGGCATAAAAGAGTAACGGTGTAGAGTAACGCCCCCTCCACCCGACCCAACCCCCCCCATCTAAGCCACCCCAAGCTATCTACACCATCCCCACCAATACCACCCCCACCCTAAGGTTGACTAAAGCAAGGAACAAATGAATCCCCCCCCCACCCACCCACGAGGCAATTACATAGTAAACCCATTGCTGTCTCTGGAAGTGGCCGCACCAAAAAATAAATCAAATCATTGACGCTGTCATCCATAGGCAAAAAAATCCGCCTCCCGAGCGGGTTCTTAGTAGGATGCAGCTCACCCTTCATGCGACTCGCCGAACACCTCACGGCGCTCCGCGCTTGATGCAAGCAATGTCTGCCTGGTCGGTGAAAACCCGACGTGCACCGTTCCGGCATTGTGGGGATGCGAGGGTCTATGGTCACACGTCTACGGCCAAGCATGACAATGAGTCACCCCCCCCCACCCACCTTAAGGTATACAGTACCAAGCCCGCAAAAGGTGTTGAGCGCACAGAGGGGTGCTGTCGTTTTTCAGCGCTGAATTTATCAAGAACAGGAAGGTCTCCAAGGCCGAACACGGCGTTTTACGGAATATCTGATTGAAAGCTTCACCGTGGTCGAGAAAACGAGCGCTGAAAAAACGGATTTGCACCCCTGTGCGATCGCAACGCTCTTTATGGCAATGCCGCTATCCCCCACTCACAAACGCCTTCAAACCCACTCCCCCCTACGCAGGGCCGTGGCGCCGCCGCGGTGCCCCCACGCGACATCCTCCCGGTGAAACTCTGTGGTTACCCCACAGTTGACAAGTATATCGTGAGACCATAGTGACAGTCTATCGTTAGACCACAGCGAACCGTACCCCACCCCGGTCCCCGACCTTACGAACGCCTTCCAATCCACCCGCTAAACCAAGGGCCGTGGGCCGTGGGAGCGCAAGCTCTGCCCCCACGCGATACCTCCCTTTCTAGTCTACAGTTAGGCCGCATAGTGAATCTCAATCTCCCGAATACCGACCTCACACATGTAAGATGTTACGCTGGAACGGATTTTCTCGCAGTCTACGAGTGTTGAAGCTCATTGGCTCAGATTGCGCCGCGTTTGGATCACATTGCGCCGCGTTTGGATTAGGTTACACCGCATTTATGTGTGTGGTGGTGTTGCGTATACGGTGTCGATAGAAAAAAAACGATTCGATTTCGATATTCGACACATTGATGAAGAAACAAGGGGATGTTGGAGGATGGAGGGGAAACTACGTTTGATGTATACCTGGTACCTGGTACTGTACTGGTATGCCATATATCGAAAGTTCGGTATCTGCATGTATCGAAACTTTCTGATCGATAGTCAACTGTGGTATATATTAGCAGACGATTGCTCTACTGCGGTGCCTGGGCCCGCCCGTCCTTGCTGCGTGCTACACACAGCCCCATACAGATCCACAGCGTACTGACAAGACACGCCTTCCAACGCAACGAACGCCCGCTGTGCGCGCAGGGCTGTGGGCGCTCGCGCGCTACCCCCACGAGATGTCCTCCCTCCCGTGCGCCCTTTGCGTGGCTGGGTTTTCGCTGGGAGTTCACTCGCAGACGCCGGAGGCGTTCGCCGATGGCACGTCCATGGGGGTCATGGCGAGTCTGCTCACCGCCGCGTACACGCTGCTTCTCGCTCGCGCAGGTGTGGGGCGGGGTGGGGAAGGGGGGGGGGAAGGGGCGGGGGGGGGGGGGGGGGGGGTCGGTGGTGGGGGGTGGCGGTGACGGTAGGCGTGGTAGGCGTGGTCATGGTCGTGGAGGTAATTGGTAGAGGGGTCGTTGTTTTGTTTTTGTTGTTATTGTTGCTATTACGGGGGGGCATAGTAAACAGGACCAAATATTGTTAGTAAAAATAGGTAAAATATATAGGTTTTTGTGTATACCATAGGTCCTGTTAACTATGGACCCCCGTAATAGTGTGGGCGTTACTGTTGAAAGTCTTGATGGTGGTGGTCGCCGCGCGGGGGTTTGGGAGCAATGGTTGAGTTTGCGGGGGGTGGGCGGTGTTGGTGGGACCGGTGGAGGTGGTGGTGGTGGTGGGCAGGGTGGGAGGTGCTGGTAGAGGCGCTGTTGTTGTTTTTCGTGTTGTGCTGTTGTGGGTGTTGCAATCGCCGGTGTTGGTGCTGCTGGTAGCGGAGGTGGTGCCGTTTGTCCTGCTGGGGGTTTTGCTGTTGCTGTTGGCATACCCTAGTTTATGCGTAGATGTTTCGTGTTGCTGCTTTTGCTGTTGACATGCTCTGGTTGCGCAGACGTTGTTTTGCTGTCGTTGCTGTCGCTGTTGACATAGTGTAGATGTTTTTTGTTGTTGCTGTTGCTGCTGACGTACCGTGGTTCATGTGCAGGATGCTGTTTTTTTTACGTTGCTGTCGCTGTTGGTGGTGCTGCTGCTTGCTGCCTTTTGCTGCTGTTTGCTGCGGTTGGTGCTACGTATGTAGGAAGTGGAGACGATGGCGTCGCCGCGTCGGATCACATTGTTAACATAGGCGTGCCTCACACTCTCACGCTGATGAATGAAAACGAAATGTATGCGCCGACAGCAACTTGCTGGAACCGTTTTTTCTCACAGACTGATTTTTTTTCGGTTCCCTCCACCTCTGCCTCCACCTCCTCTTCCTCCCTTGTCTTCTCGCCCCCCGTCCTCCTCCCCCCCCTCTCGCTCCGTCCTCTCTCCCCCCCCCCCCCCCCCCCCCGCCCGCCCTCCTCTGTCTTCTCTCCCCACGCCCCCTCCTCCTCCTCGCCTCCCCCCCCGCCCTTCCGTCCTCCTCGACTTACCCCCCCTTTTTCTCTCCACACCCTCCTTTTCCTTTTTGTGACGGTTTTTTATGTTTGTATCTGTTGAATCTGTTTTTTTTTTTTCTTCGGCCGCGCCCGAAACCGTTCCGCCAACCAACCGAAACGACCTAAAAAAATATCAGAGCCGAGGGAGGCATGGAAGGTGACGTACGTGACCAACAGAAACGCCTCGGTTCTCCTAGTGCCCGTGGCTGTTTACGTTGGCATGGGCGACCCCGCGTACCTTTCCCGCGAGAGTTTTCTCTTCAGAGGTGAGAAGATAGCCGCTCGGTTCAGAAATGTAACCAGGACTGTTTAAAAGGCTGGGTCAAACGTCGCGGATCGGGTCGGGTCGGGTCGCCTATTCCGACCCTGACCTGATGCGTGATATTTTGAAGACGTCCTGACCCGACCCGACCCGACCCGTGATATGTTTGAGACCTCTTGACCCGACCTGTGAGTCTGATCATGACCCGTGACTAGCCCTGAACGTGAGCTGATTTTGGGATGTACGGAAATAGGAGCAATTTTTGGAAGGCGCAGTAGTGTGGTGAATCAAGTTATTGTCACAAGCACACAGATAGTGCAGGATGGACATGAGGGGAGGGCGTGTGCGTTGTTGCTGCTGCTGTCAATAAGTTCTTGCCGCACTGTCAACATTGCTGCTGTAGGTTCATGTGTGTTGCTGCTCGCGGGGTTGCTATTAATAGTGCTCTCAATGCTGCTGTTGGTGTTGTTCTTCCTCCTGTTGTTGTTGTTGTTGTTGTTGTTGTTGTTGCTGCTGCTGTTGTTGAGGTTATCTGTGCTGTTGCTAATGCTGTTGCTGCTGTCAAAATGCTGTTGCTACGCTATCAAAATCCTGTTGGTACACTGTCAATATGTTGCTGCTGCTGATGTTGTTGTTGCTACCGCCATCAATGCTGCTGTTGCGGTTGCTGCTGCTGTCGTGTCTAACCTACTGCTGTCTTGTTTTCACGTGCCGCTGTTGACAACCAGACCGCTCCACGATTCTTCTAACAATAGTGGCCATGGTTCTGCCAGCCCTGGCCGGGGTTTCTACTATGTGGCAGGCCCAGGCTGGGCTAGGGGCGAAGGGACAGGTAGTTATTTATATGCATTTCTATGTTGTCCCTTTGGGCCTAGAGCTACGGTTCTGTAGCATACCAGGTATCAATATAGCGAAGTGTTTACACCTCCATCGCTACGCACATGAGGTACCCACCCAACGTTTCGTTGACGATACCCCCCCCCTCCTTCCCTCAAAAACCCGACGTTCTCCGTCCCGGCTTTGTAGGGTTGCGGGAGCCTATGGCCATACGACTACGGCCATGCATGACTTGAGTACCCCCCACACACACACACTATCCCTCCACGACCTCTACATCGTTCCATCGGTTTGACAGATGATGGCACCAGCCTTGCCCTGCCCCTTAGCTCACACACACATTTGATCGTCTCGTCGATCTCACAGGTGTTGTCGTGAAACGCACCTGTTCTCAGGGTCAGGGTTTTCATACTGTGCAAGGCGGTTACGCCCCGGGGGGTCACCTGTTTTTGTCCCCGGTTAGTTGGAGAAATATTACCTCTCCTACCCTCCTCGTTACGTCGAACCCCACCAAAAACAATGCCACCCCCCCCCCCCCCCCCCCCACGCGCTAATCCGTTCATTTTGAAGCTGTCATGCATATGCAAGTCTCCCTCAATGCCAGGTAGTAGTAGGAAGCAGCTCACCCTTCGTGCGACTCGCCGAACACCTCAAGGCGCTTCGCGCTTGGTGCAAACAATGCCTGCCTCGTGGGCGAAAACCCGACGTGCTCCGTCCCGACATTATAGGGAAGCGAGTGTCTATGGTCATACGACTATGGCCATGCATACCATGAGTAACCTCCTCCCCCCTCCTTCGTCCCCTCCTCGCTACGACAGGCGGCGTCTTTCGTTGGCCGAGCCGCGTTCTCCCACATGTTCGCCTTCCAAGTCTTTGGGAACTCCCCTGTGGCGGTGGGGGAAGTGGGGTGCTGCTTGGTATTGACAGGGCTCGGGCTTTACGCCTCGTTCAGGTATGTATCTTACGTGGTCGGGTTCGTGCTTGACCCATCCCAAGGTAGTTTTCGACGATGGGCTATATTTTTAAGGGAACTGAGCTACTGCGTGGGGCCGTCTGTAGTGGTCGGATCCCACGATGAACCCGAAGCCATGTCCCCCTCCCCTACGGTTTCACGCCGTGGTTGATCCTGATTAATGTGCTTCCCGATAAGCGTGTTAATTTCTGTCTTGCGATGCATGGACTGCTGTTTATGGTGGCGTATGTTGCGAAGATTCCTTTTATAGATAAAATGTGGATGGAACACCTCGAGACAGATCACGATCTAGATCATTTATCTATTGCGAGTGACCTGCCGTTGTGGGATGTTGCGCAGGGCTTGTCAAACTGTCTGTAATATCTAGAATATCTAGCCAACTAGTACGTAGTTGGCGACTTACAGTCGGCCAGCTCACAGCCCTTGTGGTCCCGGTAGTACGTACGTGTGAGTTGCCGGGTCCGTGTTTTTTTTGCCTGATCGCGGTGTTTTTCGTTTGGTCTGGGCTCATGGCTTCGTGTTTTTCACAACCTCGAAAACACTTGATCGGTTCCCACTTGACAATCTAGATTTTTCAGACCCGATAAATGATATATCTACTGCTGCAGCATGCCGGGTGGGATCCTTAGGAGGGTCTGTATGATGTAAGGCATGTTTCCTGCGTTGGATATGTACTGAACATGTCCTGCACAGCGCCTCAGAACAGCAGCTGAGGATCTAGATGGTGTATCCGTAGATAGTGATCTGTTTGGAGGTGTGGCGTTTTCACAGCAGTGGTGGCTAGTCTAGCTTGGCCCGTGCTCGAGTGTGATCGCGGAGAGTGACGGGCATGCTTGCGTGACAGGGGCGGTAGCGTTGTCGGGTTAATGATTTTGCGTCATCACAAGCAGCCAGTGCCGAGTGCAGTCACAGCAGCAGCGACTGCGGGCTCAGTGTATATCTTGGTGGTTTACAGTTTGTCGGGTTCATGCTTGGTTCCATGGGGGTACAAGGTGTCTGCCGCCCCCTCGCCCCACCAACTCCCCCCCCCCCCCCCGCCCTGAGCAAAACTCCCACGCTCGGGCAGATCATCAACTATCGCTTCGTGATCTACGAAGTAGATATTCCCAAGCCAGACATTTTCCCGAGCTTGTATGATCTACAGTGTGTCCTGTTGCCTCGTGGGGCCTGGCCCGTACAACCTGCATGATCTACAAGTAGAACGTGTTTACTGGGTTGGATTTGCCCTTTGAGGCAAATCCTGCATAGCCTCTGGCAACGGCAGGTATAGATGATCTAGATCGTGATCTGTCCGAGGTGCGATAAAAAATCTCTCGCCGCTCGCCCCCCCCCCCCCCCCCCCCCCCCCCCCCCCCCCCCCCCGAGAGGGGGGGGATAAGATTAGCAAAACGTTTCTATGTAATATATGGAAACAACGTAATGAGCGCTCAATTGTTGGAGGTATCTCGATTAGGAGTAGGAACGGTGCTGGGTCTCGAAAGGGATGCGTGGTCAATCGTCAAATGCCTACGGCAAGCAAAACCAAAATGAGTACGCCCCCCCCCCACACACACCAGTCCCATCCCTGCTCTACCCCATTCCGCCCCTCTCCTTGCCCCCTACCTGTTTCGGCCACGCGCCCTGGTTCGCGAGAAGGCTCCGGCTACGAGAACACCAATCCTCGAAGGCGCAAGCCACCTGTGCCGTCCATGCACGATGACCTGTTTTTGTCCGCTGGATAAACCTAGTCGTTGTCCCCGTTTTCCCTGTAATTCGCGCCTCTGATGGGAACCCCGCTTGCGTCCACTGCCGTGCTGCGAAGAGGGGAAACACCGCAAGATCTCCCGCCCCCCTGATCCCGCCTACTCTCCGCTTTTTGTTTGCTCCGTTGCGTGTTTGTTTTTCAGGGGGGGGACTGCGGTGGCGCAAGCCGGCAACGTGGCCGTGCCCGGCGCGGCGCGCGAACACTTCCCGTCCTCGGGTCCGACAACCTCTTCCGTTTCTGCTGCAGCAGCTGCTGCGTCCGACTTGGGAAAGAGAAAAAACGTCGGATCTCGGACGGGGTTATTGCTCCCTGGACGACGGCGATGGCGACGACGGAGTTAGGCGTGGTGTTGGCGACTTCAAACACGACCGCGCTACTATTGGCACCTCAGGAGGCGGCGGAACGGTGACCAATAGGAACGGACCGCGCTCGCCGGCGTTCACGACGCGGCGAGTTTCGGAAGGAGTTGCCTTTAGCGGCACGGGCAAAGCCGGTGAAGACGGCGGCGGCGGGGGGGGGGGGGGGGGGGGGGCGGGGGGGCGTTAGTGCCACCGTATAACACATGCGATAAGATAGTACAGCACCTGGGGTGATTTTCGGAGTAGGTAGATGTTGCCCAAACGAAGGAGGCACATTCGACGAAAGGGGCGGCTTCCCGTATATAGATGCATCTCTCGGCGTTTGCACTGTCTCCGTCGTCGGAAAAAACAAAACTTGGAAATGCGCCCTTGGGGGGGTGCGTTGTCTATTAATAGCGTGTTACACGGTATGCAGCGTAGAACAAGTTTTTTTTTTTTTTTTTTTTTTTTGGTGGTTTACAGCGTTACATCGTTTGCTTTGCCATTTGGGAGTGACGAGTTTGGATGAGAGTTTCGCGGCTTTGGAGGTGGCCGGCGGGGGGGGGGGGGGGGGGGGGGGGGGGGGGGGGGGGGGGGGGGGGGGGGGGGGGGGGGGGGGGGTGGGGGGGGGGGGGGGGGGTGGGGGGGGGTCGGGATTTCGGGGGAGGGGGGGCGTTAACGCTATTCGGCGTAGAACTAGGTGTTTATTTTGTCGTATACGTGGTATATACCTGTAACTTTTAGCGGATTTGTTTCAGTCTTGATTGACGATTTTTGGATGAGAGCTTCGCGGCTCTTTTGTGCTGAGGAAAAACTGCGAAGGGGGCGTAGTTAGGTCGGCGTTAACATGCATGCTTCAAGACGTGCAAAAAAACAGTAATCCTACACTGTTTTCCAAGTTTTTTTTTGTTAAACCTAAAAAACGAGGGTGCAGTTCAACGGGGTTGTGCCTTGCTTTCGTCTTCTTTTTGAGGTCTGCAGATATGGCGGCGTGGCGCTCCGGCAGGAGCAGCAGTTCTCCTACAGCAGTAGCACGCGGCGGACCGCACACGGGGGGGGTTTAGAGCGGCAGTGTATTGCTACAGTAGTGTTGGTCCTCTATAGTGCCGGTTCAGTGGTGCCGGCTGCCCGCTATAATGCCTGCAAAATCGCTTGGCACGGATGGAACACTCCATTTGGCCTTCAGTCGGATGTAGTGACGGCTGCCGCTATGCAAGTAGTGCCGAAAAAGTATTGTTGGCTGGCGCATGCCGGCAATATGGAGCCTCCACTGCTGTACAGGAGAGAAGGGGGCGTTGGTGTTGAGACGACGCCTTTTTTGTTTGACACGTGCAAGCGACGGTGCTATGTTACCACTGTGTACCGAAATACAAGGAGTTTTTTTTTTTTAATGCAAGTTCATTATATTCTGGGACAGAGCGGTAGAAGTGGACGTCTGCAGGTGGCGGTAAGGATCATCCTAAGGGAATGAGTTCGAGAAGGCGGACTTGGTGGCAGGCAAGGGGGGGGGGGCGACCGCCGCCGCAACTACTGTTGTCGTTGTTGCTGTTGTTGCTGTTGTCGCTGTTGTTGCTGTTGCTTTTGCTGTTGCTGCTGCTGCATCAGATGCTGGTTGTTCTTCTGCTTTTGCTGCTTCGACTGCTGCTTTTGCTGTTGACTGTACTTTGCTTGTGCTTGTACTTTTTTTACTGCTGTTTCTGCTGCGTTACTGCTGTTTCTGCTGCTGCTGCTGCTGCCGTGGCTGCTGCCGCCGCCGCCTTCGACATCCCGTGCTGAGCCAAACATCGACGAAACGGCCCACCGGCGATCGGTGTCCCAAGACTACCTTCCCGGCAGAAATCGAGCTTACTGTTTATGGGGATTTCGTGGGCAGGCGCCTAGGCGCATTAGGGTTTTTTGCTATATCTCCCCCTAGCACGGGGTTTCAAGAAGGGGCTTCGTCCTAGAGGCGCGTTTCTTTTTTTTTGAGAGATTGATACGTGAGACCCCGTAAAGCACTGCTTGTTGCTTTCTTCTTTTTTTTTTACTAGGGACGTTTTTTTCCTTTGCCTGGCGGAGAGGGTGGTACGTACTTGTACGATCATCGTATCACGCGTACGGTTTGCGTTGCAGGACGAAACGTTCCACATCTTGTGCATGATCTGAATGGCACGTGTTTCCTGAGCTGCATCTGCGCTACTACACTTATCTCGCACGGCATCCCAAAACGGATGGTTTGGGGTCTCTAGATGGTATATGCTGTAGATCGTTGTGTGTTCTGTGTCCTGTGTTGTGCGAAACTTTCTCCCAATGTGGGAGAAAGGGGCGTGGTGTGTGTCCTTTGGGAACTGGTGCGTGGTATTATGGTAGCGCGTGTTCGGGTTGAGTTGCTGGATGAAGCCCTCGATTTCTGGGACAGATGATCGATCTCCACTTGTTGATCTAGATCTTCGGGGGTAGATAGGCTCCCCGATCTGTGTGATATCTAGATCAAGTTGGAGCAGTGTGATCTGCGCGAGCTGAATGACACCGTGTTTCCTGGCCTGACTTGCGTCTGTGCGACACATGCATGGCACAGCATCTCAAGAAGCGTTAGGATCTACTAGTGGATTATCTACTGTGGATCGTTGTCTGTCCTGTCCTCTGCTGTGTGTGCGAGACTTTCTCCCATTGTGGGAGGAGGGACGTGGTGTATGTCGTTTGGGGGCTGGTGCGTACCAGGTACCTGGTTTTAAATAGGTGCGTGTGTGCGGGTTGTGTGTGTCGTTGTCGGTTGCACGGTCTTCTGAGATTGGAGGAGAGAGCGTGATTTGTTTTTGGGGGTATTTGATGTTTGAAGAGGGCGTGACTTTTTGCTTGGGGGTGTTTGATGTTTAAACAGCAGGACTCTTCACGAATCAGAAATTTTTCGAAATGTCACGGGTCGGGTCGGGTCGGGTCGGGTCGGGTCAGATCGGCTCGGGTCGGCTCGGGTCGGCTCGGATCGGGTCGAGTCGAGTCGGGTCGCGTCGCGTCGTGTCGGGTCGGGTCGGGTCGGGTCGGGTCGGGTCGGATTGGGTTGGGTCCGATCGGATCTCGTTGTCTCGTTGGGTCGGGTCGTCGGATCTCGGGTCGGGTCGGGTCGGGTCAGGAGGTTGTCAAACTCTCACGAATCGGGTCGCGTCACTCTTACCCGACCCGACCCGAGCTGACCTGGGAGGTTTGACCCGACCCGCGAACTGTCCTGAATAAACGTATCCCACAGTAATTCCAAATAGTATCCCCCCCCCCCCCCCCCCCCTAAAAAAAAAACGGTTGTTGCAGTTTTTGAAGGGGCTCAGAGTGCGTGTGTGTCGTATGTTGTTGAGTCGTGCGTGTTTGGGGGTGGGGGGTTGTGGGCTTCAGTGGGGGCTATTTGAAAGAACATGCGTTCTTGCGTAAGAACAGGAAACCTCTCTTTTAGGGGGTACTCAATACCATAGTTGAACGGTAACTGAAATGACTTACGAAAGTTCACGAGACCTCTCTTTCAGGCGATACTCGTACCACTCTTGTACCTCGAATGCGTTGCGAACGTAAACGAGACCTCTCTTTCAAGAGATACTCGTACCACAGATGTTACCTCGAGACTGTTGCGAACGTAAACGAGACTTGTCGTTTGCGGTGACACTCGTGCCCCCCCACCCCCCCCACGCACTGTATGGTGATATGGTCATACATACGAACGCGACGATCCATGCCACAAGTGCCCCCCTCCCCCCCCCTCAGAAAGCTGGTCATACGCACTGCTAAAACCCATCGCCCTGCCCGACGCTCTGATAGTAGAGGGCTGGGAAGAAAAAGCCACCGCCCCGGCTGCGGCCTTAACCCTATAGCCTTCACCTCGAGACGCGTGCTGCGATAGAGGTATATAGCGGTAAAAGCTAAAATGGCATTTTTCGACCGAAATATTCGGTAGGAGCGAAAGCACCTGATTCTTCTCACGCTCTCGACTCAAGGAGCATTTTGTACCCCCCCCCGAAAAAGGCCGATCTTGACAAAATGGGAATATGGGGTCTAGTTTTTTTTCACAAAACACTTTCGATCCATAGACCTCTACTACAGGTAGGCCATGGGATGACTGCTCATCGGATTCTAAGCGTACAGTTCATGTTGAACATCCGTTGGTTAGGGCGATACGCAGGGTTAAGTGAGGAGCTTCAGAAAATTGTAGCTGCCCCCCCCCCTCCCTTCTGTATATGCCGTAGCACGTGTGTGTGTTACGGCGAACAGCGTTGAGCTGGCACAGGGATCTGGCGGGCGTTAATCACCCGCTCGATTTATATGCAGAGCGGGAAAAGGTGGTCTCAGTATCGCACAAGGTGCGTACGGTAAGAGATCCGGTTGCGAGAGCCTTCCGAGAATTAACAATGCTCGGCTTTTGGCGCTCCCCTTTCTTCGCTACCGTTGTTGAGAGAGAACGAGCGCTCAACATAGAATCGCAACCCCTCCTCCCTGCGCGAACTCAACGCACTCTCTATATCGGCATTGTTCGAACAAGTCGCGATTATTGGATGTAGCTCGTCAATCAAGGAGGGTTGCCCGGCGTCAGTCATGGACGTTTTTGACCCGAGAGATAGGGCTGTGAATCGGCTGCGCTCTAACCGATAATATTTAAAACATCGGTGTATTTTCATCGCCGCAGACGACATCCGACAAATCGGCAAATCCGGCGTGTGTGTGCAACCCGTTTTGTTTCACGACAAAAAAAAATTGAGCTCATCTTAGTTTTTTTTGTCATAATAATGCGAATCGGGGCGATGCTGTTTTTAACGATGTTTTTATTTTTTTTGGTCGATGTGTCGCCGGTAAAAACAAAAAAAAACATCCCGATTTGCCGATTCCGATATATCAATCGCTTGATTGGTGGTTGGGTGGATCGGTTCCGATTCACACCCCTACCTAAAAGTGCTGTTGATACCAGGGTATATGCTAAACAAGAATACCTCGAGTTTCGTAGCCAGACACGTTCTGCGATAGAGGTAGAACATTTCCGGTAAATTGTTTTTTTTCTGAATGACGGGGCTCCTTAACCCCTTCAGTACCGCAGTCCTGATTTGGGGACAGACCACTTTAAATCCAAATGGTTTGTCCCCCAAAACGGGACTGCGGTACTAAAAGGGCTAACCCAAAATCGTCGGAATGCCAATCTTGGCTAGAAAAATGACGTTTTTGTGTACTTGGGCCATGAGATTATGCATCGGGAGGCAATTTCATTTTTGCTGAGAAGTCAGTTTTCGGGTGAGGTGTGCAGCTCCTTAAAAGGTCAACTGAGGAGCCTCAGAAAATTTTAGGGTGAACCTCCTCTGTAGAACTCCTTAGCACGCATCTGCTCCCTAAAACCCTCTAGGGGAAGTTGACGATCTACGATATAGAGGTTCACCCGAATTTTCTGAGGCTCGTATGTCCCCCCAAGGTATAATGACTGTGATTGATGCTACACCCATCTCGTGCGTGTACGTACGCATTGCGCCCCTCCGACGTAGTCTAAAGAGCACAACAAGTTACGAACTCAATCCTT